>SNQJ01S0085449.1:0-17212 GCA_010110895.2 Picea sitchensis | reverse complement strand
GACAGCTGCAAGGAAAAGGGTTAGAGAAAGAAACATAAAACAATAACTAAGAATTAAACTAAGAAATAAACAACAACTAAATTGATAAACATAGGGACATAAGGACAAAAGGAACAATGAGACCCATGTCACCAATGATAAGGCTGATATTAGTGAAATAAAATACCGAGAAGCAAGAGGACTATGAGTCCATTCTTCCTTCAAGGGAGGGCTCTTGGACCCCCACAAATAAGCTCTTCTTACAACTCTTGAAAATGAAAATGAAAATGGTCAAATAATTCTTTGCTAATCCACTCAAGGGGTGAGATAGATTGTCCAATGCAATGATGCAAGTATACTCTTGGTAAGGATAGAAGATTCCTCAAAAGAATAATGGTAGCATAACTTTTCTATGAATTCCTTGAAAAATTAAGCGTATCCATGGCCTTTTTATAGCATTCATTTGAGTTATTGTCCAACTAGTTTGTAGTGTGTAAAGAGGCTAATTAGGGCATTTCTAGGTCTTTGACCAGCCACCCAGTCGAATCCAATCCAGATTTGAGTGTCAAATCAACTTGGAAGCTGAACCAGAAGTAGGTGGGAGGCCGACCACTCTCATAAATGTGTTGTTTCTCAGGTGCGCGGCTTTTTTAAACAACAATCGTGCATCGTGCGCATTTGTATGATTTTTGCATTTCTGTTTTGCGCATGTGCATGCGCGCCCAGTGTCTTCATAGCGCCCTTTAATTTTTTCACTATTTGTATAGTTTTGACCCTTTGTGAATTGTTTTGTGTTAATTCAGGTCCATGGATGACCTCATAACTGTTTGACGATGTTGAATTCTTGTAACCATTTGCGGACGAAATTTCAGTGATAACAGAGTGGATCCGCCTACCCTTGGCGGCATGGGCACGTTGGAGAGGTTGGATGACTGCATTGTCACACCCACAAAGAGTCACATCAGTCGGTTCAAGGAAATGCACAAACAAGGGCACACCAAAGAGGTTGGGGTGTGTTCAGTTCAAAAGGTTTTGATGGTTTATGAGCACTCAGGTTCGATGGGTGTGTCGATATACAAAGGGGCATGTTGAAGTTCGTTTGGGAACTTTGGTTTGTGAAGGGGCATGACACCCAAAGGACACGATGGTTTGTTAAGGTGAAGTTTGGAGTCCATATAAAGAACACAAGGCACATGAGTTAGAAAGATATCACATCATTACAAATCGAGTTGGAGAGTGAGGTATCTAGCTCGGGTTGAGGTGACGAAGATGAAGGCGAAGTGTGAAGGCTTTCCTTAGTCTCTTTTTGGAGTGTCTTGGGAAGGGTGCATGCCAGGGAGGTGTGAAGGTCAGGTAGGGAAGTGCACATGATAGGGATAATGTTGTGACAGTCAGGCTCAGGTTACGACAGGGAGACTTGGGTGTATGAGCAAGTAGGAAATTCAGGATGTGACTTAGCTAAATTCTTGTATATCTATGTATTGAGCTGCAATCTCCTCTTTGTAAGCATTGTAACAACATTTTTATAGTAGAATACTTATGTGGGTGTTAGGCACAGTTTTTTTCACCCAACTGTACTTGTCTCTTCTTGTGTTCAATGGTTGCATGTTATAGGTTGTGTAATTGGTGAAGTGTAAGATCTTTGTGATTATTTAAGAAAGGAACACAAGTGTATTTGGAATGATTGGCTCAAGGTAGAGTATGGGTGCGTCTTGACTGAGGTGTAGTCTAGACGAAGTAATTTCGGTTTAGTGAAGCTACAAAAATGAAACAAAACCTTACGATGCCGCATGACCCTAGGTGTCGAGCAACTTGGGTGCACCAAGTCAAGTTGGATCCTCGAGCAAACTGTGACCACGTGATAGATGGTATCAGAGCTGATTTTGGTGAAAAAATTGGCTATCTCTTTACCACTGTCTCAATGATAGATGGTATCATAGATTGTTTAAAGAAAATTTGTGTGCAGACTTGGTGATTATTTCGGTAAGGTGGACTAACCTTTCTCGTAGATAGTTTGGGTGCATACTTGGTTTGTTTTTTTGTGACGAAAGTAAGTCATAGACTTGTGTGCACATCTTGAGAAGACTAGGTGCATAGTTGGTGGGGTGAATCGAGCACTTGGGAAATGTGAATGATCACATGACTTATCACAGAGTTCGTTGCATATCTAAACTTGAATGAATTCAAGGTTGTTGGCTCAACTCATTGGCAAGTTGGGAAATCTCCTGGATTGATATAACAACTCTTAATGTGACAACATGTTGTGCAAAGAGTTGTGAAGTAGTTGGGTGAGTTGGTGTGTCCACAAACATGTGAAGGTAGAGTTGGGGTAGTAGCATGCATGTATCTTGGTGGAGCAGGTGACCAAGGTGTTGGCCATCAAACAAGTGAAGAAGTTGTGTTGAGACAAGTTGGATGCATGGAAGAAGAGTTGTGCAATGCGATCCAAGGCTTGATTCAATCTAAGAGATGAAATTCATGCTTGAATGGCATGACAAGATGGATATTAGGAAGCGAAGATTGATGTAGTGTCATGAAGGMTCGAAGAGGATACTTGAGATTGCACAATCAAATCCAGTGATGACGAGACATGGAAAAACAAAATGGACGCTACAAATCCAAACTTGGCGCAATTATGAGAAGGATTGAAGAATATGTGCGAGATCGAGGATCAACCAAAATTCTACGATGATGAAATGAGGACCTTTTTGGATGGAACTGAGTCTAGGGAGATGTCGAGGTTGGGGTCTCTTAGAAAGGAGGATGCCCAAGGAAAAGGAGACATCACAATAAGGAATAAGTTTCTTGATTGCAGAGGAAGACTTGTTCATTGTTTTCTTTGTGATGAAAACCACTTCGTAACATACTTTCTGATTAAGACTAAGTTGGAACGGTTGGAAGAAGACCAAGTGCAATAGGAAAATGAGAATCTTTCCACCATGATGGAAGTATTCCAAATTCCCACACCTTCAAAGGACATGTTGGAAGTGATGGAAACTTTGGAAGAACGTCTAGAGGAGTTCAAAGATAGAGGTCGTGGACAACGTTCACATGGTGAAGGAGAAGGAATTTTATTTTTGGATGCGATTGTGAGTGGGGTGAAAGTGGCTGCTTTGGTGGACACCACAGTGACCCACAAATTTCTGAGTGAGTGGACTGCAAAGTCGATCCATTGTAAGCATGAGAGTAGCATGACCATGTATAATGTGGTCAACTCAACAGTGAAACTGACAGTTGGGGAGGTTCTCTCTGCACCTTTGAGAGTTGGAAGTTGATTTGGTAATTAGGACTTGATGGTTTCTCCATTGGATGATCATGCATTGATCTTGTGGAAGTAATTTCTTAGATTTTCCAAGGAAGTTTCACTCCCGCACATAGGTTTCTCGGTGTTCTTGGACAAAGTCAAAGCACCAAGTATCCCCATGATGAAGAAGAGGAAGCTTGGATGAATACCCAGGATGTTTGTGATCAAGTTTATTGAGGGAGTCAGTAGAAGTGTGGATAAAAATCGTGACGCAATGTAGCAACAAGGGGTGAGTTCAACCATGGTGACCTTAGGAGGATTAGGCTAGATAGAATGAATTTTGACAGTAGTGGAGACATCAGTGAAGTATGTCTTAAAGAATACAAATAGATTATGAAGCCTACAGTACCGTAAGAAAGAGCACAAGGATGAATTGAATTCGATTGTCGCAACACTTGCCAAGGTCATTTCACAAGAGATGCATCCTGAGTCACTTTTCTCTTAGCAGAGTTGCGAAGGGGTTGAGGCAGATTGGTTGGAAGAATCACTTTTGAAAAATAATCTAAGTGTTGAGATAGAGCAGTGAGTGGAGGAACTCACTCAACTAGACTTTGAGTCAAACGCAAAAGAAGTGGGAATAGAGGACTGACACCCTGTAGCCATTGTGAAATTTTGTAGGAAATCCATGGGGATACATGATTTTCAACTTAGTGCAGAAAAACTTGAGGAGTTGGGATGCACGCCGAAGGAAGTCAAGTTGGTGTTGAGGTACTTGTGCACAAAGAATAAGTTCAACACTATGTACTCTAATAGCCTTGGTGGAAACTATTGGGTACACTCCATTCTCTAAGAAGATAGAGAGTTGGCACGCTACCAGGAAGCAAGTAGCGTGTCCTTGGGTTCCTTGCAAAGAGGTGCCATTTCATACTTGGAGATATGCATTGTCGTGAAAAAGGTAGTGTGGTGTGGGTGCTTGGAGGAAGGTGTCACAACTGATTTGTATGAGTGTGAATTAGCGAGTTGGAGCAGGGAGGTGACCTCACTTTGGCACAATGGAGACAATAGTTGGGGTGTTGGGAAGGGATGATTTTAGGGGCTAAATTTCGCTCATGGGCTAATTTTCCATGGTTTTCCCAAAAAAAGATTCGTTATTCTAAAATTGATTCGCCCAACTTCTATAGGATAAAATTATTTTACCTTAAAAATCACCAAAATTTTATACAAACTAAATAAAATCCTTAGAAATTTGAATATTTTTACAAAAATATCACCAACATTTTATAGTTGGCATATGAATGATTAGTAAGATTTGCCAAGGTTTCTACATGTTAAAATAAATTTTCATCCTTAAAATCATCCCTGGTGTTGGGTTGCGAAGAGGCAGCTTAACAATAATTTGGTGCGCTGGTTTAATGAGATGACTTGGAAGCCAGGGAAAGGTGTAGGAATTTTCCTTCGTCTTTGAGGTTGGACAGAGTGATGGATGTGCATAAATAAGCGACTATTTTTGGGCATGGGGAGTACATTCTCATGAGTTGGGTGTGACAATTGGACTAGATACCAAATCAACCCAAGGAATGAGGGATGTCAATGTGCAGAAGAATGGCTAAGATGGTTGTAGTATGATCACAACAATGAGTCACAAGGAGTTCAACACTTAGGAGAATTTTTAAATTGAAGTACGCAATAGTCGGTTGTACTAGGAAGCGAAATAAGCAACAAATCCGGACAATAACAAGGTAGCAACATCACGATAAGATAGTGCAAAAGATTTGGGTGAATTTCATCCTTGGATTTGGGTGAAGCAACCATATTGACTCAGGAAATAGATCATGTGGAGTTAGGTGTAGTGTAGTTGGGTTGATTTGTGGAAACTTGGGGTTTCCACTTCGCAGAAAATTTGGGGTTTCCATTTGGCATGAAACTTGGGGTTTCCATGACACTTGGTTGTGATGGAGGCAAGAGTTCAAGCAAAGTTGGAGATAAAAAAAAAATGAGGATGTTGTTGGGACGACAATGACTTTAGGTGGGGGAGGATGTAAATCCTTTCACGAAACCCACCGAGTGTAGACACTCCTTGGGTAGACTTGGTGGCAAGTTGTTCAAGAGAACACAAGGGGTATGTGATCAATAGGGAAAAATAAGTCTTATAGACATGGGAAATAACAACTTGGGTGAAAAATGGTGATGTGCAGACCTAAGGGGGAAGACGTGTCACTTGCCTTGCGACTTGCCTTCCCTTGAAAGTATGGGCACTCTGGAGAGGTTGGATGACCCCATAAATAGACCCGTGAAGAGTCACGTTAGCTAGTTCAATGAAACACACAAATCAAAGAAGCACCAAAGAGGTTTGGGTGTGTCAATTCGAAAGGATGTGATGGTTCATGAGGACACAGGTTCGATGGGCACGTCAATCTGCACAGGGGAACATTGATTCATTTGTGTGCATTGGTCCACAAAGGCACGCGACACTGAAATGTCGTGAAAGTTTGCAAAGGTGACATTTGGATTCCATATAAAGAACACAAGGCACATGAGCTATAAACACATCACATCTTCACAACTAAAGTTGGAGAGTGAGGTCTATGTCTAAGGCTAAGGTGACGAAGTGTGATGAAGATGAAGTAAAAGTGAAAATACTTCGCTTAGTTTCTTGTTGGAGTGTCTTGGGAAGGGCGCATGACAAAGAGGCGTGAAGGTTAGGTAGAGTAGTGTGCATGACGGGGAGAAGGTTGCAATAGGTAGACTTGGGTGTATGAACAAGTAGGCAAGTTGGAATGTGACTTAGCCAAATTGTTTTATATCTATGTATTGAGCTTCTAGATCCACTTTGTAAGAATTGTAACAACACTTGTATAGTAGAAGACTTATATGGGTGTTAGGCACAATTTGTGCCACCCAACCATACTTGTCTCTTCTTTTGTTGAATGGTTGCATGTTCTTGGTTGCGTAATTGGCTAAGTATAAGAACTATGTAATTGGTTAACTAAAGAATGCAAGTGTAGTTGGCATGATTAACTCAAGGAAGAGTATGGGTGCATCTTGAGTGAAGCGTAGTTCAGACAAAATAATTTCGATTTATTCAAGTTGTCAAAACAAAACGTTGTAGTGCCGCACAACCCCAAGCATCATACAACTTGAGTACACCAAATCAAGTTGAATCCCTAAAAAAAACTATGAATAAGTGACATATATGATAAATAATTAATCATAAAATAATTATCTATTAAACACTCCACCTTTATTAACTATTATTCATTTTCAAAGTTTATCAATCCTTTACTTAACCCTCATTTTACATAATCTACAACACAATTCATTATATAAGACATATTAATTATTTTTTGATATGTTCAATAATATATGTATGAAAATCATATAATATAATAATCATACTATACTTTATATTCGATGATATTAAATAAAAATTTATATGTTATATTAGAAGATATTAAATAAGAATTATACTTTATATTGGATGACATTAAATAAGAATTTATATGATAGTATCAATAGAAAATTAGTGTAAAGGTGATATCCATCATTTTCTTCACACTTCAATATACCAATTTGGGTCACACTTATTTACTAACTTGAGTTACACTTATTTACACTAAAAGTGTAGGATTAGAATTATCTTTTATTTAATTTTTTTTATGTAATAAAGGAAGAGATTAAGTTTCATAATTGAGAGTTGTTTTTTTTGTTTATATAATGTGAATGGACCTTATGGTTAAGAATACATGTTTCTTTCTAAAAAGTTACAAGTTCAAATTTTAAAAAGATAAGATATGTATACTTATGTAGATTGTACCAAAACAAAAAAATCTCTTGTTATATAAAAAAAAATCAAAAAAAATAAAAGGAATACACTAATTTTATGAATAATGAAAATTTTCAATATTTTCTCAAACTATCTCACTCAATTTGTACATCACAAATTGAAGCCATGCCACAACTAGAATATGGATCCAACTCCTTAGGCCAATCGACCATCTCCACAAATTTACTTCTTTATTTTTTCACACTATATTCAATTTTCAATTTCCTTCTRGAGTTAKAGATTTGAAATTTTGGAACTGATAAGGAGGTTTCCCTTATAGAATATCCTAAGAGACTTAGATACCTTATAGAATATTCTAAGATACTTAGATACATTGAGAGTCGAAGCAGTATTGCATATTTCTTGCAGAAGATTTTGCAGAAAAAAAAAAAATTAGATTATATGTCCATTCCGTTAACAATGAACTAAATATTAGCATCCCACTAAAATTTAGAGTTATTAATAATACAAAGATATTTAAAATGGATCACAATTAATTATTATTAATTATACAAAGATATTTAAAATGGATAACAATTATTTAAAATTATGGTAATAGTAGTTGTAACATCCATGTATTTCAGTATCTTACAATGTCTATTTACTAAAGCTAGTACCGTGAGTCACATATTTTCTCTACACCACTCACCATCACCCGCATGATTCGATTAATCTCATTATTACGTAGAATCGTTTCCAATATCACATTGTTAATTTTAATGTGTCACATTAAGAAGTAAAAAGAAGCATATAAATAAATAGATTAGTTCTTAATAACTTGCTGAAATCTATAGTCTAATACTAATTATGAATTAATATTATAGGATCAATCAGTTAAACTTAATTAGATGGCATGACTGTAGATATTTATATTCAGGACTGAAATATAATGGGCGTAATTGTGCGTTAAGGTCAAATTATAAATTCTATATTCAAATTCATAGATACAATAATTCGTAACTGTAAAATTAAGATATTTATTGACTGGTTCTATCCAAAATCGCAAATATGAAATTAAAATGATACAAATTGCAAAATCCCTTAATTCATAACTAAATTTGTAGATTAAAGCTTGTGAATTCCGTGATATTTCAACCTAGAATTGTTGCACATTTTTTATTTTTTTTAATAAGAAACTTTGCACTTATTTAAGTCACGCTTTTATATACACATTCACAAGATAAACTTTCCACGTATTTACTGCATGCATTTATATACACATTCACAAGATAAACTTTCCACTTATTTACAGCATGTTTTATATACACATTCACAAGATTTAGTATAGTAAAAATGTTGAAAATATAATAAGGCTGTGTGGCATAAAAAAAAAAAAGTAGGAAGCAACATGAAGCATAGGTGAAAAAAAGTAGCAAGCAGTATGAAACACACATGGTATTGATGTAGTAAATGACACGTGGATTTATTTTTTGAAAGTAAATAACAAAATACAATTTGTGCATAGTGGAAGAAAAAATTTGGAAATTCGGTGGCAAGCAGCATGAAGCATAGGTGGTATCTATGCAGTAAATGACACGTGGCATGTAGAGCACCATTTATTTTTTGAAAGTATATAATATAAAAAAATTGGAAATTTAAATGCATTTGAAACAATTTTATTTGAAATATGTCAAAAAATAAAAGTCTGTACAAGAAACAAGACTTTAGAAAGAAGATAGAGTGCAATACCTGCAAAAAAAAAAATTGAAAAAAAAATTGAAAGGTATAAGTGTTTGGCTACACATTTCTATTAAAAAAACTGGAATAACTGGGTTGATAAACAAAACAAGATGTTATCGGTAGACTTACAGTGATGGTACATATGAGCCCTTTTGTTATTTACTTGCGGCTGCCATTTCATTTATGTCGTCAATGGATGCTAGAATCGTGGAAACTGCTTGTTGCCTTTTGTCGGCAACCTGCTTCAATTCCCTTTCAAGCCATTCTTCAATGTAGGTTCTCATTGGGGCGACATTGATCTC
Organism: Picea sitchensis; assembly: GCA_010110895.2. NCBI lineage: Eukaryota > Viridiplantae > Streptophyta > Pinopsida > Pinales > Pinaceae > Picea > Picea sitchensis. Next base: position 8,184 of record SNQJ01S0085449.1, on the reverse strand, counting down.
ATTCCAGTTTTTTATGTTGAAAAGAACGTTTTCTAATTCCCGGAAGTTAATAGAAAGATTACACAGAGACTGATGAATTTCCTCATTCTGTACTGAATAGTCGACTAGCCAGTCGTCGACGTGAGCTTGATCATATTCAAGGATGTTGTAAAAAATTTCCAAAGACATCGTCTTAAACATATCAATCTGTTTATTGAACTCTTGCCTAGTTAAGGGCAAGGAGTTTGCGATTAAGTCGAGGTCTTAGAAGTCGTTGGTCCTTCTGGCTAAGTTTATTCTTGACAGCCTTGTGAATAATTTGTCTTTCTATGATATGGCTTGTTCAAATGACTGAACAATGAGATGCAGGTTCTTCACTTTTTCTTTCTAGCATATATTAAGTTGACCAATTCGGTTTTTGGATGGAATATCTTGTTATCTTCTTTTTGTTTCTATCATATTGTTGACAATGGAGCAAAAAGGAAGGACTGTGTTTAAATAGAAATGTTCTTTATCTTTTAACTCCGTCTGCAAATGTTCGAGCAAACTATGTGCCCTAGTTCCAAGGGAATTGATGGTTTATGATGTTTTCCATGCCTTATTAACCAATTCCATTATTTTCTTGATATTATTCTCCACATATCCTTTACAGGATGGGAGGAGGCTGGAGGATCCTTTTAAGCTGGCTGTAGGGGTGGCAAGTATGGCTATTGCTAAAGGATTGGTAAGCAATGGCATAGGAATCAAAGCCTCTTCCAATTCCTTGACCCGGTCCTTTAGTTTGACATTCTCGACCTCGATGCCTCCAATGGAATCATGAAGTGCATCTCCACTCGCCTTGTGAATTTGACAGATTTGGGATGGCTGCATGTTGGCAAGGTCAACCTCTGAACAATATTTTCCTTTCTTATTTTTTACATATTTTTCTCAATTATCAATTTGTTGGACTGGCTGTCAAAAACAACGTTCTGTAACACGAAGGATTCATCTTCATCAAAATTTCCGATATCGGATATGTCCATTGGACGACTATGCTGGATGGCGTCTCCGGTTTGGTCAAGGTAGCGGAGCACGCTATCCAGATTAGTCTCAAGTTCCATGTTCTCACTCTGAATTTCCATCTCTTTCACCTATCCCACATTTGTTTTTCTCTTCTTGTCTACTGGAAGCTTGTGAGAACTATCAATTTTAGAGTGAGGAGGGTCTTTATCTCCTCCTCTGTTTGAAGAACTCTGAGTAGCTTTGTTGTTGTGGTGGGCCGTTGGAGCGATGCTCCAGGATGTTTTACTTTTTGGAGTGTTATTTGTCGATTGAACATTCTTGTCACCGAGGCCTTTCCCATGTTGCCCGTACAATTTAGTGTTGCTCTACAGTGTGTCTAGGTCATCGGCATCAGAAGCAGGAGCGTTGCTGCCAATGTCTCTATTTTCATACAGGTGTTTTTTGAAGAAACAATCTGCAAGGCCAAGTGTTTGCAAATGTTGTCAAAAAATATTATCGGGGTCGAACCCTCTTAGGCTTTCAGCATATATCAGGTTGAAGTTGCTAGAATGCGCTTCGAATTCGTCGATTTTGTTGATGCTTTTCAACACGAACTCCTCGACTTTCCAAGGTAGAGGAATGAACTATTTTTTTCTTTTCTTTTGCAATAGATGCAACCAGTAGTTGTATTGTCATGCTACTTCTGCAATGAACATTCTGTCCGTAATGTGACATGGAAGGAGAGCAGGTTTTTCCATGGAGCCAAAAATTCTTATCACAGTGTAATTATCCAAATGTTTAAGTGTCCCCTTCCTGTCCAAAAGACAGGTTTCCTATTCAGATATACGGGGAGCATCTTCTCCTAATAACAAAACTTTGAAAATAGACATGAAACCATTAAAAACCTCATAAAAATAGTGGGAAGACTTGTGCTTCCATAAGGCCTAGTACCAGAACGTTACTAGGTTGAATTCCCAGATGACATTATTGGACAGAGATAGTTCTGGACACTGACAATAATGTGCTATCGCAAAAACTAAGTAGGATGCCATATAAAATTGCTTTTCACTTTTTAAGCTTGACAATTGGGAACAGATTTCATGCGAAATTAACTTGCCCCAATAAAAAATGGCTTGTTCCTTGACTGTGAAATAGAAAATATAAAGAGCCATCCAGGAAACAGTTGTTGTGAACTCTTGTCCCATTATTCTTGTAAACAACCAGACAATTTCGCAAAATGGATTTCTAAATGAACTAACCTGCAAGCTTGTGATATCTTCAGGAACTAGAATCGGGTTTTCCAATAAATGGGGCAAGAGGTCCAACCCATTATTATGCTTTGCTAGGAATTGTTTTCAATCTTCTCCTCTGAACATCAATATTGGCTCCGACAATCTTAACATCTGGCGGAAGACCTGAGGTGACAAAGAAACAAAAGAGCGGTCCCACAGTGGAATAATTCTTTTGTGTGAAATAAATTTTGACACACTAAGAGACCAGGTCCTTACAGTCAAAAACGTCATGGACACAGCCTGCTCGGGCAATTCTAGAGGTCCAAATTACTTGGTTCTGGGCGGTAGGGGTTGAGTAATAAGAATATGCCCTGGACCACTGGAAGTTCTAGTCCTCGCGCCCGAAGATGATCACTGTATCTCCACAGAATTGTTTTTGATATGATGCCATAGGTTTATGAGAACGTTGGTTTGTTCCAGACGATGGTTGAAATGAACAGTTAGAGCCGACAATGTAGCTCTCCGCTAAATTTTGGTTAAATGCTTATGAATGGGAAAGATCCTTGAGCCTTTCGCTGATTAATGACAATCTTTATGGATGGTGCATGATGAACTGTTAGCAGTAAATATTACTTATTACATATTTAGAAATGCGAAGGTGGCGGGTACGATGAAGAGAAATTAAGGATTGGAGGTTTCGTGAACGTGCCCGGGCGACGACGTGCAAACGAAATTCCATGATTTTGAAATCAACACTTGGAAGGGATAATATAACCCCCCACAAATCTTGGTTTAATGCATATTAATAGGAGATCTCCTTGAGACTTTCGCCCATCAATGACAATCTATACAGTTCCTGCACGATGAGTTGTTAGAATTAAATGTTTGTAATTGCATATTTAGAAACAAGACATGTGTGTGTGTGTGTGTGTGTGTGTGTGTGTATATATATTAAAACATTTTTTTTTCTTTTATTATAGACAAGTGCGAAGGTCACAGAGATGGGGGAGAGGAATGAACAAATGACAAGTTCTGAAAAGCGGTCGAATGAGATTCAAAATAGGGTTACGGGGATACTCAGGAGAGGCAAGTGTTCCATGATCAAATTTTATGTATCAGAATTTTTGACTGCAAAACATGTAAAACAAAAGAGAGCATGATGGGGCAGTTCAACGATTGGTTTGTATATTTGTGGAATTCCGGGAAAGTGGCTAAGTATGGAATAGGGAAATGGTCGGGTAGACTCGTTCTCGAAAGAGAGGATTGAAGTTTTCATGAACAGACCAACCTGATGACGCGCAAATGACATTCCATGATGTTTGAAATTAACGCTTGCTAATTACATGCCTAGAAATAAGATCTTATATATAACTGGTAATTGCCAATTGAAAAAGGGTGCGGACACAGGAAATAATGATTAGGAATTGGATATTTCTTGAATCCGCCAAACCGATGATCCGTGAAAGAAATTCGAAGAAATGGCGAAGTATGGAAAGCGGACAGACAGGCTTCAAAATGGGGTGACAATAGTTCCACAGAAGACGTGAGGACCCAACGGTTAAATTGTATGTCTCAGAAGTTTTCAATGAAAAATGTGTACCACGGAAGAGGGCATGATAGGTAGATCGTAATACGAAAGATGGTATGATCCGAGTCTGGTTGTAAATTTGTATATCACGGAAGTGACGGTACTGTTCGCAGATCATGGAACAATAGAAGTCCAATCTAGAGCCCGCCTACTAGGAATTCATGGTTGGAGAAGTGTTTGGGTATGGAATGGCGAAGCGGTCAGTCGGTGTCACGATATAAGAGCACAAGTGCAAACCTGAACCCACAAGTCTGCCCACGTGCGCAGCCAAACATTTTTGAAAAAATGGATAAGTGACGAGCAAGATAAAGTTAAGGGAAAATAGAAACAAATTTTTGGCTAAGTATAGAAGATGAAAAAGAAGGGCCAATATATTCACATCTATAACAGATATCCCATTTCCTGCCAAGATATATACTTGTAAAGAAGTGCGAAGTTGGTGGGCATAGGAAACAACGACTAGTAACGCGATCCACGAGTTTACTTGGTTCTTGGTTGTATGCTTTGTCTGTCAATTTGTATATCATGGAACTCCGAGTCATTTTTTTAGCTAGCCAACCCGCAAGTTCGGCTATCAATTTGTATAGTGTGGAACTCTGGGTGTTGTTTGTAGGATACATAACTAAAGAGTAAATGATTTTCCCCTTAATATAACTTCTGTGATGCAAATGTAGTATGTGACTCGTTTTAGCACTTTTCCATCCATAAACAATGAAAATCTTGAGCCTGCCAGTCCTGGAGCCCGTGTGTCAATTTGTATATCACGGAGATCTGAATGATGTTTGGAGGTCACAGAAAAATAGAAGTACAATGTTGAGCCATCCAATGCAAAAGTCCGCCAATCAATTTGTATATCGTGGAACTCTGGATGCTACTTGTAGGACATGGAACAATAGAGGCCCAATTTAGACAAAGGGGAAGCGCTCAGTCGAAACGCATGAATCCGCCAACCCGCGCAGCAAGGGATTTTCGAAAAAAACCCGATTAAGTAACCAGGAAGAGAGACTACAGGGGATAAAAGAGTGGGAAAATAGAAAGGCAGAGGGAAGTTTTCGTAAGCACGAATTGGTTTCAAGCAAGCCCCATTGTTGCAAAACCATCATTTTCTACTAATTGTCAGCAAATGCTTTGTTGAGGATTAGATTTTATTGCAATGTGTGGGTGTGAGTGTGTTCTTGATACATTGTTTCATGACTGTAACATATTAACTTGAGTATTAAACTTCATTTTCTACTAATTGTCAGCAAATGCTTTGTTGAAGATTACATTTTATTGCAACGAGTGGGTGTAAGTGTGTTCTTGATACATTCTTCCATGACTGTAACATATTAACTTAAGTATTAAACTTCTTGCATTATGGGTTGTTAGCATTAAAATTTAATAATTGCATGTCTAGAAACAAGAATGACGATTTTGCTGCAACATTGTACTTTGGTATTGCTATGTTCTATCTGCATTGCGAATAGAATTGAACGTTGGTTTGAAACTATGTGTAATCCATTTTTTGTTTGCATAAAAGCTTGGTGGATTGACACAGTACATTGTCATATAATTGTTAAATTCTCCATCTTAGAACAAATTACCTAAGTAAATACAATATCGAAGAACTACGAGACCACTGAACCATGCCGATGAGAAGAGACGTTAAATCCAGAAAAGAACCAACAACAAAGACTCCAAGGAAATGCTTTTTAATATCAAATCCATTTAAAAAAAAAACACCGAGTATTGTACATCTATCCTTAGAAATTGGACCCAGCTCTTCAGGCCAAAACATTGAACGTATATGCCACAAACACATGCACGAGAGCCGCAATATGTAGGATCCTTGCAGTTTTCTCCTTAATGAATCATCCTGTGGTAGAATTGATAGCTTTCAGAAGCTTCTCGTGAGGAAGAAGACGAAAAACGCTGTAGGGCAAATGGAATAGCCCTTAACTGAAAGTTAGGAGACAACTAGAAACTGCCTCTGCACAGTCGAAAAAACTTCAGGGACTCAGGTTGCATGTGCAATTTCAGAGGCCCAAATTAGTCCATTCTAGGTGGAAGGATATGACTAGTAGAAATATGGCTTGCACCAGTGGGAGTTCTGGTCCTCATTCCTGAAGATGTTAATTGTATATCCAGAGAACAAGACAGTAGTTCCGCAATTGAATATTTTTTTGGCTTGAAATATATCTCTGGGAGAATTAATGTATCAGTTCCTTATAGTGAAAGTCTTTCACCCAGAACAGACTAATTTGGACCTCTGGAATTCCTACTTTTGAGCTTCAAAGAGGTTATTGCATTCATCGTCGGTTTCTTTTCTGAAACTCCTTTTGGTGTTTTCAAGACCGCCATCACTGAGCCGGAAAGTTCCTCCCATTATGGTTGATTTCAATTTGGGCGCAAGAGTGGAAACAATATCTGCATTTCCATCATCCATTTCCATATCATCATCCATCAGATCATCTTCTTCCAGCTCGGAATCCATGACATCAATCGTTGCGCTAGCCATCAATGCAATTGGGCAGGTTATCTGAGCAGGTAGGGTTGCCTTGGAATTCTTTGGCTTGAAATATATCTCTCGGTGTACTAAGAGACCATCTCCTTTTTCTCTCCTGGGCGGAGGGAGATTAGTAACAATATGCCCTGGAATACTGGAACCTCTGGCCATTATGCCCAAATGTGTTTACTGTATCTGGACAGAACTGCTGCCACAAGTTAACGAGAATTTCCATTTTCTCCAGACGATGTTTGAAATGAAAATTAGGGAGGGATAATATAACCCCCCACAAATTATGGTTTAATGTGTATCAATGGAAGATCTCCTCGAGCCTTTCGTTGATCAATGACAATCTCCAAGGTTCGTGGAGAATGAGTTGTTACCATTAAAGCTCACTAATTGCATATTTAGAAAAAAGTGTGAAGGGGGCGGTGACGACGAAGAGAGATTAAGAATTAGATATTTCTTAAAGGCTCCAACTGGTCGGCGCACGAAACAGATTGCATCATGTTTGAAATGAATACTTGGAAAGGATAACACTCTTCTCCACAAATCTTGGTTTAATTCGTAGTAATGACAAATCTTCTAGCATTAAAGATTAATAATTTCATATCTCAAAATAAGTACGAAGGTAGCGGTGGTGGCGAATTGCGACCAAGCATTGTACATTTTGTCCAATCGCCAACCCAAAAAATAGATTTCAATAAATGCCCAAGTATGGAAATTGGTCGGGCGGGTTACAAAAAAAGGGCCAGAAGATATACCCACCTATGCAGGAACCTGCCATTCAAAAAAAAAATTCAATATGAAACGAGGAAGTGGTCGGTCGGGATGGTGATATAAAAGTAACAATTGAAATCTGAAGATGTGAATCCTCCAAATCCCGCACCTAGACATTTTCCGAAAAAACGAGTAAGAAAGGGAAAGAAGAGGGAAAAGAGAAAGCAAAAGGCAATTTTCGGAAGCGGGAATTGTTGTAACAAAGCACTATTGATTTTCTTAACAATAACTATGGATTTTATTAAACATGTTAACAGGTTCTTCAATCAAGGAATAGATACAACGAGCAATGTTTATAGTTTCCAGGATCTGTTTGTATAAGAGAAGCATCGAAAAGTTACAAGAAAACCAATTTTTGGATGTTTAAGTAAATTTTATGTACTGTTATCTTCACCGCAAGTATAACAACAATGAATTTGAATTTTAATGTCCTCTCATTCATATGATTGTTCCATTAGACTTCACATAATATATATTATTTTATTTCAATTTGTTTGCTAATTTGTAGATCGCGGAAGTCAAGGTGTCGTTTGCAGGCGACGGAACAATGGAAACACAATATTGAACCCGCCTATACGGTAACTCGCCTATTCAAAAAACCGTGAGCCAAAATGTTTGTACAATATGAAATAATGAAGCGGTTGGTCGGGCTAGTGATATAAAAGTAAGTGAAATATGAAGACATGAATCTGCCAACTTCCGCACCTAGAAATTTTCCGAAAAAAGAGTAATACATACTAAATATGTACTTCTATAAAGTATGAACATGAGATTTTATAGAGCATGTATGGATCCCGCATTCCATACTTAGCCACTTTTTGGATCGCGGGTTCTCGGGCTGGCGGGATCAAAATTGGGCCTCTATTGTTCTGTGCCCTGCAAATAGCACCCAGAATTCAGTGATATACAAATTGAAAAGTGGACCTATGGGATGGTTGGCTCAACATTGCACTCCTATTGTTTCATGTCGTCCAAACAACACTCGGAGTTCTGCAATATACAAATTAACAGATGGACTCCAAGGTTAACGGTGTCAAGATTGTGATTGTTTAAATATTGATTGCAATTAATATTAAATATTGATATTGCACAATTTAATTAGACAAAAAAGTTTGTACAATATGAAATGGGGAAGCAGC
>SNQJ01S0085448.1:12251-49224 GCA_010110895.2 Picea sitchensis | reverse complement strand
CACAACTTTGGACAAGGTTGGAGGAGGATCCATAGGTCCAATGGTGGGACAAGGAGGAGGAAAGGATCAATGCAGTGATCCAAGAGCTCAAGCAGAGGCATAATACCATACCAATCCTAGAATGAGTCAAAGGAATGCAAGAGATCAAGATGATGTAGGCATAACTTATCACTGCGCAAACGCAAAAACAAGAGCGCCAGGCTCAAATAGATCCATTGCAGGAACGGGTAGTAGAAGTACTCGCACAGGCAGAAGGAGATAAAAAACAGATAGCACAGACCCAGGAAGAATGTGTAGGATTGCTGAGCGACGAAGTGGCAGTTCAGGTAGTGGACACCATCAAGGAGAAGACCGTGCAATCACTGACAAAAGCAACAGAGCTCAAGGAAAAGTTCCAGACGATCACCAAGGAGATCAAGGAAGCTCATAAGGATTAGGTGACTTGGGACAAGTCACATGTTAGTGTTGGGGGCCTATTGGTAGTAGGCTGAAGTGGAAAGAAGGATGATTGTGGGGAAAGAAAGCATGTAGAAAGGAAAACGACAGCTGGAAGGAAGCACAACACGTGCGCATGCAAGAAAACATGCACAAGGGAAGTGACAACTGGAAGAAGGAACAACATGTGTACATGAGAGGAAGACCTAACATCAGTAGGGTTAGGGTTTTTGGGAATTCTTTGTAAACGATTGAAGAGCCCAAAATGTATAAATATAGATACGTAGGTATCATAGGGGGTTTAGAGGGTTCAAATTGTTACTATTGTTTTTGGTTGTTAGTTCGGATTTTGTATTGTTCCATCACAGAGATATACGAGTCGATGCGGATTGTAATGTTGTGATGTACTATTTTGTAATCTATTTAGCTAGAGGAGAGGAGAGAAGGTGGATTTTGAGGATTAGATCGTAGGCCAAGGAGCCTGGTGCAATCTAGTTCACCTCATATAGATCTTACCCATCAGAGAGGAATTGTAAGTGCGCGATACTGTAGACACAAAACCACCATAATAAAAGAGCCAAGAGCCAAATATTTGTGGATGTAGCCCAGGAGGGGGTGAACCATGGTAATATCTATGTAATGTGATGAATGCATGCATATCTTTGTCATCTTTTCAGTAGTTAATTGTTGTGATTAATGAATGAATGAGTTATTATATTGCTTGGTTAAATGCTATTGTGATATTGAGGAAATAAGATATGAAGGTTAATACATAGTCGAGAATAACAGTAGGTTGCAATCACAAGTTATAATAAATAGTTCAGAATACAAATCCCATATCTCACGCTCAATCCAGGCTGTAAACACCTAAGTCTTACAACCACCCATTTAAAGCTATCTAGGGTGAGATTGCGTAGCGCATTCTGTGCGCTGTGTTGCCTTCTGGTTTACCAGGAGGGCCGATAGTTTTAGATTCTTTGTTGGAAACTTGAAAGACATGAACCTTGGGTCAATAAGCTCAGAGTATAATAGAGGAAGAGTAATAAACCAACAACATGTGATGCCGACAGGGGCGATATCTGAAGGGTTTTTTTGGTTGACTAACTTGAACCTAGGGTCTTATGACTGTGTGCGAACAAATTGTTTCATTTCTAGGACTTGAACTCGGGTCTCTCAGGTGAAAGTCGAGTATCTTGAAGGGATGAGATTCTTTTGCATCCACAGGTTAGCCTGCAGTATTTTGATAAATGTGTAATAGAATTCATAGGACCAATCAATCCGCCCAACAAGATATCAGGGGCTCAGTATATAATCACTACGACAGAGTATTTAATCAGATGGGAAGAAGCAACACCGATCATAGACTGTAGTGCGTAGACCGTTGAATGATTTTTATTTGAGAATGTAGTGACAAGATTTGGGTTCCCATGCATTTTACTAAGTGATCAATGGACACACTTCCTGAATAAAATGATCACACCATTGACTGAGGAGTTTCAAATTCACCATCAGAGGAGCATGCCATACCATCCTTAGGAAAACAAGACAATAGAAGCTTTCAATAAAATTTTAGAAAATGCATTGACAAAGATTTGCAATGTAGGAAGGGATGATTGGGACTTGAGAATTCCTACAGTGTTATGGGCATATAATACTACGAGCAAGAAGTTGAAAGGATAAACACCTTTTAGGTTGGTATATGGACAAGAAGAAATAATTCCAATGGAATTTATTGTGCCAAGTTTGCGCGTTGCAATGATCACTAATATTTCTGACTCTGGCACAATAGAGGAAAGATTGTCACAATTATTATAGCTCGAGGAAGACTGGTTTGTCATAGGATTCCATTAGCAAGTTCAAAAGGCAATATTAAAAACATGGCATGATAAGAATATTAAAATGAAAAAGTTTCAAGTGGGAGACTTAGTGTTTCTATACGATGACAAGTTCATGCAACACCCAGGGAAGTTTAGGATGTATTGGCTAGGTCCCTACATGATTAATTATGTGATAGAGGTAGGTGTTGTGCTGATAGAAACATTTAATGTTAAAGTATTGGGAGGATTGGTGAATGGAAGCCAGATGAAAATCTATAGGGATGTCCAACCATCTGCGCAATAGTCTGAGCTGTGTAAGAACACATGTACCATAGTAGTTGTACTATAGTATTAAAGTAAAACAAAAAAAAAGAAATAAAAAGGGAAAAAGTCATAAAATAAGTAAATGCAAGAAGTGAAAAAAGTTAAGATAGTTCAGAGGAAGGAATAAACACCAGAATATTGCAGATAAAAAGAAAAGGAGTAGAGGAAACACTGCACAAAGGAAGCAAAATCCACGCAGAAGAAGTGATTGTGTCGCAAGAAAATTGGAAAACTACGTAGATGGGTAATAAAGATCGTTAAGGGGATTTAAGGGAGGAAATGATGGTTAAAAAACGTTAATGATAAGGCATAAAAACTATGTGTAGTCATAATTGGAAAAAGACTCATGGGGTCGTGATAGACTGACAGAACAAGGAAAAAATACAATGAAATATTTGGTAATAAAAAAGCGTTAAATCAAGTATTCATTACACAATTGGTGGATTAGACAGTTAATTTAGGCGTGAAGTTAGAGGGACAATTGGAGAAGGGGAAAAAAATCCACAGAGGGTCGAAAAACATTGGTCATTGTCATTTGGAGTTGCATGTGAGTAAGAAAGAGTCAAGAGCCGTGTTGTAGAGCCTGAGAAAAACCACAAAGCCGAAGTAGTTGTCGCTAGTAACTAGATTACAAAGATGGCACCACCAAAGGMAACAACGCCCACACCAAAGAAATCCCAAATGATAGTAGAAACAACATCACCATAGGTTGAGAATATTCTCGGAGCATCATCATCGGAGCCAAGGTTTCTTAGGGACTACATTCCACCGAGGAAGGATGATTCCAAGCCAACGATGTTAAAGAAGTATGCCAAGTGTCCATTGGTGATGCTCGACATCCCATATGGGGTCATCATTGAAGATGATATGCTAGGAAAGGTTCCACAACTCAAATATGAGGACCACGACATCACACATACATCAAAGTTCCTAGAACTTGTGTCGAGTGAATACTTGGAACTGAAAATATATCCAGTGACGAACCAAACCATACATGTGCCAAAGGTATGGGACAGAGGATTGGAACGAGCGGGCATACTAAATATGTTTGAAATTCCACACTTCGACGGGATCCAAGAGGTGAATGTGTGTATCAAGATGTTGTTAAATTTTTTGGATCACGATTACTTATGGTTGTATAGGCTAATTTATATAGACACAGATCTCATAGAAAAAATCACAAGCTTACTATCACAGGGGGAAGATCCCACCTTATTGTTTGCAGAAAAAAAGAATGGCAGGACTCTATTAGAGTCCATGAAGGAGAAGTACCACACAGTTAGAGGTGTGTGTGGGTTGGATGTGCCAAGTATATGCAACCTAATGATATGAATTGTGAAGCAATCATTGGCATGCAATTTGTTGAGAAAGTGCAGGAAAGACCAAGTGATAGTGGGTGTGATAGTCGCGGCTGAGAAGTGTGTAGAAGGGGTATCATTGAGTTGGTCACCATTCTTACTAAACCAATTCCTCATCGATTGCGTAGAAGCACATGATAGAGGCATGTAATTCCACTATCCTTGGTTGTTAATTATCATTGTGTTCACAATGTGGACCAAACTAGAGAATGCATAGTTTCTAGGTTTGAGGGGTAAGTCATGCTTGGCCGCCAAGTATAAGAGTTTATGGTACATTAAGTTCTTTGTGTACAATGAAATGATTAGGAAGTGTATCAAGGATACACCTCACACTTCACCACAAATTGTATAGGAGTACACATCGATTGAGCGGTTCCGGGCAGACCACCATCACATGTACATACAAACAAAGAAATATCTAAGAGAGAAATGGGTCCATACTACCAATTGATTATGCAGGATTGTGACCTAGAATAGAAGGTTCTTGCAAATGAAACAAAGAACATTAAAAATGAAGAATAAGACCAAGGAAATGGTCAAGGAAATGGACAAGGTGATGGCGCAAGGGACATAGAGAATATAGTACCAAAAGCAAGGGACAAGAGGAAAGCCAAGGATAAGGGGACAACAACATCTACATGGAAGAAGATGAAATCCCATAAAGAACCAACTATATACACATTGACAGATGATGATATCGATAGAATCGACTACCAAGTGAGGGGCATCACAGAGGAGGTAGCTCAACAAATGTTGCAGAAACAAGAAGAATTACACCAGAAGGTGCATGAACAATTAACRACATTGCAGCAACTATTAGAGGCAGTAAGGATAGCACCAGAGTGAATATTTGATGAAGGACCAACAAAAAGTGCAAATGGGGGAGCAGGGGCCACCATTTCTTACTTTTCTTATATAACAAAAGGGCGCAACATTTTGAAGATATCACCAGATGCAATTGAGTTCCCCATGCTAGAGATGAAGGAGCAAGCATAAGTACTAAGTCACTTGGACTTAGTTGTTTCACAGATGCCCATAACTGCACTACAAGGCTTACATGCAAGTATTGCACAAGTAATACGGTTTCATGCAAAGTCAACATCAAAGAAGTTGGCTAAGGTAACGATGGATAAGGAAAAACTGTAGAAATATTACATGATTTCTTTGTAGGAGAAGAACGAGGCCGAGCAAAATTTAAAGATGATATTGAAGGAGAAGGATGAGGTCGAGCAACAGGCAGAGAAGATATAGAGGGTCGTCCAAAAACTATATAAGGAGATTCCATAGGTGTTGATGGTGGTATAAGCCACACTGGAGGACTAGGTCTAAAAAATCAGTGAATTAATTCAAGGCTTCCACACCAGAATTAGAGAGTTGGAATCACGCACCACACCAGGGACACCACCTGAGGAGAAGGAATAAAGAAAAATAACAACTATAACCTCAATTGTAAGCATTAAGAGTTTGGATGAGGAGTGACCGAAGCTATGCGAAGAAAGCATGCAACTTTGGTCAAATTTGATGGAGGATCCAAAGACGAACGCCATTGAGAAAAGATTAAGGAATGCACAGGAGAAGGCGTAGAATACCACGAAGAATATAATCATGATGCCACCATCTGAGTGCATAGCAAACTTCTTGGTGAGCATGCAGTCATACAATGAGATAGAAGAACTCAGGGAAGATATAACATCTAGTTCCACTGAGCACATTTTATACTGACTTATTTTTTGAGGACACTTGCGAGCAAGTAATCCGGTTATGATACATTATGATGTTTATTTTATTGTAAGTTATATTGTGATGTCATTGTGATTATATGTTAATTTTTAGATGTATGTATATTGAAAGGTATTATTGATGAGTTATCCTGAGTGTGCATGATACATGACAGGTTGATGATTATGATGGCATGAACTGACTTCCTTAGACTTCATCTTGAGTCAAGGAGTAGACTTGTATTTGGCTTGAGTTTTGTGTATTGATTTACATGTATATATGATGATTTCAATATGGATGTTATGTATGTGTATTATTGACATTTTTTTTGTTAGTGTATGCAGGCTTGGTGATGCTTGCTAATCCGACTCACATAAGGAGTAAATGGGTCATACACAGAAACTAGACATATGAGGGAAAGGCGTGACAATGTCCCTGTCACAACCTAATAGCACTCCTGCTGTGACCTGAATGCATGGTTAACGATTACTCTTTCTATAAAAGAAATGGAGAGGAAAGGAAAAGGATCTCATTTTTGGAAAGTACTCTTATGCTGCCAAAATTTTTCTTGACTAGTTTACTTGTGGAGAGTTGGGATTGCAAACTTGTTGAAGGAGGTGGAAGCCTCTCCTTGCGAGGGAAATTTTATGCTATTGGTTTTATTGTTTTATGTGTGTGGCCCCTTTGAGGTTCATGGGGCTAAGGGGGAGGAACAATACTCCTAGCATTGGTTGGGAGGTACCAGTGAAGTCATTGGATTAGTTACGCAAGTTACCAGTTGGTGATCAACCTTATACATCTTCGATTTGTTGGTTATGGTATTCCATTGTTCTAGTTATTTAAAAAAAAACAAATTGTTATGTAGCATAAATTGCACTGGTTATATATTATATAGAATGATTCAATTGAGATATTCTGCTAGTTATATATATATATTAGTTGAAGAGTGGCATTTATTTTTATTATGCATGTATTGTTAATGGAATGATTGTGACAGTATACATAATAAATATAAATCGCAGTTTAAAAAATACCTCTAGAAGTATGTATGAGCCACGGGAGGGTTATAGACGTTAACCCCACGCATCTTTGGCATTGTTCTGAATATGTTAAAAACGATCAGTATGATCGAGGTATTCTACCAGTTTGCCTCTGTCGGGATAACTCCGACGAATAATATATYATATTTACATCCGTCGAATGCTCTTGTAAAGTAAGTTTAGTTCATCGATGCGATTTGGGCTTATTTGTCTGTTAGTAATGTTTTACAATTTACACAATCTTCTCACGATATTCAAGGGTTCATCATAACAAGTTTAGCTGTATATGAATCACTGTTTCTTTTACGTGTAATTTTTCTCTCCTGTCAAGTTGAATATGGATTTTTCTCCGTAGCAAGAACGTGCCTGTAAAGTATAAAAGAAACTTAATTAGAGCCAATCTTGGGATCTTGACTTGGAAACCTAAACGCCTTTAGGGTGTGAACCGGAGATTAAATTATCAAAAACACATACAGTACAAGGCTATTTCTCCAGTGTTGAATTTTATATGTGGCTTCCGTCTCTAGAATGGCGAGCTCGTACAACTGATCTAGCTGCACTCAGATCGTTTTCCTTTGCGACTAGTGGTTACGGAGATTCTGTTTAGTAACAAGATATCTCCTTACACAGGGAATGGTGAATGGAAGCCCGATAAAAATCTATAGGGATGTCCAACGATCTGTGCAATAGTCTGAGCTGTGCAAGAACACATGTACCATAGTAGTTGTACTATAGTATTAAAGTAAAACAAAGAAAAAGAAATAAAAAGGGAAAAAGTCGTAAAATAAGTAAATGTAAGAAATGAAAAAAGTTGAGACAGTTCGGAGGAAGGAATAAACACCAGAATATTGCAGATAAAAATAAAAGGCGTAGAGGAAACATCGCGCAAAGGAAGCGAAATCCACGCAAAAGAAGTGATTGTGCCGCAAGAAAATTGGAAAACTA
Organism: Picea sitchensis; assembly: GCA_010110895.2. NCBI lineage: Eukaryota > Viridiplantae > Streptophyta > Pinopsida > Pinales > Pinaceae > Picea > Picea sitchensis. The sequence continues at coordinate 41,586 of SNQJ01S0085448.1, read as the reverse complement.
CGCAGATGGGTAATAAATACTGTTAAGAGGATTTAAGGGAGGAAATGATGGTTAAAAAATGTTAATGATAAGGTATACAGATGATGTGTAGTCATAAATGGAAAAATCCTCATGGGGTCATGACAAACTGGCATAACGAGCAAAAAATACAATGAAATATTTGGTAATAAAGAAGCATTAAATCAAGTATTCATTACACAATTGGTGGATTAGACAGTTAATTAAGGTGTGAAGGTAGAGGGACAACTGGAGAAGGGGAACAAAATCCAGAGAGGGTCGCAGAGGGTTGAAAAACATTGGTCATTGTCATTTGGAGTTGCATGTGAGTAAGAGAGAGTCGAGAGCCGTGTTGCAGAGCCTGAGAAAAACCACAGAGCCGAAGCAATTGTCGCTAATAACCAGAATACAGAGATGGCACCACCAAAGGCATCAACGTCCACACCAAAGAAATCCCGAATGATAGTAGAAACAACATCACCAGAGGTTGAGAAGATTCCCGGAGCATCATCATCGGAGCCAAGGTTTCTTAGGGACTACATTCCACCGAGGAAGGATGATTCCAAACCAATGATGTTGAATAAGTATGTCAAGTGTCCATTGGTGATGCCCGACATCCCATATGGGATCATCATTGATGAGGATATGCTAGGAAAGGTGCCACAGCATCACAGATACAAAAAAGATCCCTAAAATTGCATCGAGCGAATACTTGGAACTGAAAATAGATCCAGTGATGAACCAAACCATACATGTGCCAAAGGTATGGGACAAAGGATTGGAACGAGCGGGCATACTAAATATGTTTGAAATTATACACTTCGGCAGGAGCCAAGAGGTGATTGTGTGTGTCAATATGTTGTCAATTTTTTTGCATGATGGTTACTTATGGTTGGATAGGCTAATTTATATAGACACAGATCTCATAGCACAAATCACAGGCTTACCTTCACAGGGGAAAGATCCCACCTTGTTGTTTGCAGACAATAAGAATGACAAGACTCTATCAGAGTCCATGAAGGAGAATTACCACACAGTTAGAGGTGTGCGTGGGTTGGATATGCCAAGTATATGCAACCCAATGATATGAATTACGAAGCAAGCATTGGCGTGCAAGTTGTTGAGAAAGTGTAGGAAATACCAAGTGATCGTGGGTGTGATATTCGCAGCTGAGAAGTGTGTAGAAGGGGTATCATTGAGCTGGTCACCGTTCTTACTAAACCAATTCCTCATTGATTGCACATAAGCACAGGATAGAGGCATGGAATTCCACTATCCTTGGTTGTTAATTATCATTGCGTTCATAGCATGGAACAAACTAGAGGATGCACAGTTTCTAGGTCTGAGGGGTAAGTCATGCTTGGCTGCCAAGTATCTGAATTTATGGTACATGATGGACAAGAGAAGAGAGATAGACACCAACATTGAGTTCTTTGTGTACAACAAAATGATTAGGAAGTGTATCAAGGATACACCTCGCATTTCACCACAAATTGTAAAGGCGTACACATCGATTGAGCAGTTCTGGGCAGACCATCATCACATGTAAATACAAGCAAAGAAAGATCTGAGAGAGGAATGGGTCCATACTAAGTGCAAAATCACAGAGGAAGACATCCAACTGATTATGTAGGATTGGGACCCAGACTAGAAGGTTCTTGCAAATGAAACAAAGACATTGTTAGAATATAATGGATGTGCTCGTTTTACCATTGACAATATCGTTATTGTCATCCAACCATAGGCCGAAGCCACCCTTCGAGCACCTTAACCTTAACAGAGAATCACTCCGGAAGCAAACCTTAGGCTAGATAACCAAACAAAGGGTAGTGCACCTTTCCCCAAGGATAACGCACCAACAAGAGCTGATCAGATAGTCAAAACCCTAACTAAGAGATAGTCCAAGCCAAACATGATCTGCTATCTGCAACAGCTACAATGGCAACTCTCCTCCAAACCTGTGCACCAAACTGGGCACTGCAGTGCGCACAAGTGTTGCTCTGCAATTCTGAGACTGCCCGCCAAAATGAAGACTGGCCTCCTGTATTTATACTGATTCTGGTTAATTGCTTGGGCCGACTTCTCATTCTGGGTATCTTTCTGTTTAGTATATATTGTTTCTTCTGGCCGACTTCTTTTCTTGGAGGCTAATAAACTAATACAAGTTATCTTCTTGAGCCGACAAGTCTTCTAGGGTTATTAGCCAACTCATTAGGGTTTCTTCTTGCTTCCTGAAATATTCTATTCTCATCAAGTTTACATGTGGAGGTAAATACCTCTCGCAAATACCATAATATCAACACTCCCTCCTAGCTAGGGAGGTATTATAGGTAATGGTCTTGAGCACAAAACATACCATTCAACCAGTAGCATCAACATAGTTGTATAGACTAGATCATGACTAGATCATGAGCATCACCATCATCATCAGTGTCATCAGCTGCATCATCTCTCGAAACCACACTCTATCTGAGTAATCAGACATGATGCTCACTCCACAGAGTGATACAAGAGCCATTCTTCTAATCTAGAAGAGTAAATGTTCTAAACCATTTTCTGTCTGGGAAATATCTGTTCATCATTCATCTGGCTGATAATTATTTTCAACACTGTTGATAGTCTTCAAGGCAATCAGAACAATATCATTCAATAGAACACAACTGTGTCTATCCATAGTAGTACATAACTACAATCCAGTGGTACACTACCACACCAATTACCACACAGATACTTGATCAAACAGTGGAACACATCCACCACAGTAGTATACATCTACTGTCTAGAAACATACTGTCTTCATAACAATCAGCTTGATATCAACCTGCACAGAAACAATGTTATGATATAAAATGAATCATCTGGGCCATTCTTCCACTCACATCTGTGAGATCTTGGAAGAGCATCTTCCCTCAAAAGGTCAAACATCAATGATGAGCTATCTTGGACAATTCTTCTCAAGCAAGGAAGAATAATTGTCCTAATTTCTGAGCCTGGACCATTCCCCACCCCGGGCCATTCCTTCGATACTAGACAAAGTGTAACCTGGAGAGAATGAGTCTGCCCTAAGGAATGTATGTCTCTGATTGTTGAACCTGGACCATTCCCCACCTTGGGCCTTTCCTCCAGCACTAAACAAAGTGGAACCTGGAGAGAATGAATCTGACCTAAGGAATGACTGTTTGGACCATTTCCTAAGGAAATGATTGTCCTGCACCAACCTCCAAAACAGACCATTCCCCATGTTAACCACAATGGGAAATCGTTATTCGGCGAGGCAGGCTAGTCTTCTTGAGTAACCCTCAAGAAGAGAGACTGCCCTAGACCATTCCCCATGTTAACCACAATGTGAAATCACTGTCTATGGTACATCAACAATCCATCAAACCATTTTCATTATGAAAATGATCGTTCGATCTAGACCATTTTCCGAACTGGAAAATGCTTGTCTGTCAGGAATCTCAAACCACTTTCTGAAGTGGAAAGGAACTGCTCATCCTGGACCATTTTTCAAATTGAAAAGTGACTGTCCATCAATCAATAATACATCAGTTCTCCCTCCCAACCTGGGAATCATCTCTTCCTTTTTCAATAATGAAGTCGTCTCCACGAGCTCCAGCTTGAGTACTCAAACTCTTTCATCTTGAACAAAAGATTTACCAAAATGTCTTCTTATCTACTCATCTGTGGAGATATGTATTGGAGAACCACTTTCTCCTTTCTGGACTTCATCACAGATAATGTAATGCTTGATTTCAAATGTACTTCGGTTTGGAACACTGGTTTTCTCTGAAGGTTTCATGTAGCTCTGATCAATAAAGTATATCATTGTTAGAAAACTGGAACATATCCATGTGGTACTTCTTCTGTCATCATGAGATCTGATCTTTTGAGTAATCATCTTGATACAATATCTCTATTACAGAGAATCTTCACCACACTTCTTCTATGCACTGGAGGTTGTCCACCAAGTTATCTTCTTCCATCTGCATACAAGGGTCTCTTTCTGGTATGCTTCAAAGTCTTGAGGTTTCTCTTCATACGCTCTTTGTTCAATTTCTCTGGAGAATAGTCTTTGCATACATCTGATGTAGAAATCCAACCCATGGATATTGCATATTATATACTGACTTATGTAGAGGTATGTCTAGTTTACTGGACCAAGTAATCATCATAGTCTTCGCCCTCCATCTGGGAGAACCTTTAGTTCTGGATCTTGCAATGCTTGCATATATACATTATTCTTCATCACAACTTTCAGTTCCTCTGCTTGATTGCTTTTAGTAAGTTCATATCAGGCTGATAACCTTGTGATTCATAATACAGTGACTGGTTGTTTTGGCTTCTCTCTCTTTCTTGGAATCTTCATGTTCTTCCTGATGTTTTTCTTTAGCTCTTAGGTCCATGGAGTTTCTTATAGATTCCATGCCCTAAAGATTCCATTTCTTCCTTTCATTATAGGATCACAGATGTGGATGGACAACTAAGGATACTTTAAGGCTTCTCTTCGAAGAAGAATTCTTCTGAGGTCGAATTGAACACGTACTGCCTTTCATGGCTTCTACCATGGATATATACTTCATCCTTTTCAATGGATCATAGTATTAGATCCCTCCTAATCCTTGCTTCATGTATGACTGCATGTTTTTCTTTTGGAAATATATAATCGGCTCCCTCCATCTAACAGAGTCCATGCTTCCGTCTGCATCCTTATTGTCTTCTGCAAAGCGTCATAAGTCTTTGTCCAATTTCCTCTTGATTGTTGACTTTTTTCTGTCTTTGCTTCTTCTAAGTCTCTTCAAGATTGATTCTGATTTCAACTTATCTTGTAATAGCTTCCACATGATTTGTTTGATGTATTTCATCCTTTCATGTGTATTACCTTACTTGTATAATTATAGAAATCTTTATCTTGTTGTTCTTCCATAGGTATAGTTCCTCTTGGAACATATTATCTTCTAAGAGATAGATATGCAATATATGTACAGAGACTATGCAAACAAGATATGTACAAGAAATAAGAGGAGTATTGTTATCTTCAGAAGAAGAAGTCTCTTTCATCCTTCTTAGTCTTCTTTGTAGGTTTCTTTTCTTTGGCAACTGATGCTTCGTGTTTCTCCTTCTTTTTCTTTAGCTCGGGACAATGATTCTTGTAGTGACCATACTTTCGACAGTTGAAACATTGTATTTATGAAATATTTTCTCTTGATTTTTCTTCCTCTTTCTTCCAAACTTCCTTTTGTTCCTGAAATTATTGAATCTTGTTGTGAAGGCTTGATCATCGTACTTCTTTTGGGGTTTCTCTTTTGCATTGATCCTAGATTCTTCTTGAGCACATCAAGTCCAAAGTTTCTTCAAATGTAGGATACTCCTTCCTTGTGTTCATGCTTGCGGAAAATGCATCCCACGTCTTGGGAAGACAATTGAGTACTATGTTTACCAATTCCTTCTCTGAAATGATCTCTTCAATAGATTGTAGTTGATCTCTTAACTGGGAGATCCTCACAAAGTACGATGTTATGCTATCATCATCATTCATCTTCATGTCACAGAGCTCATTCTTCAGACTCATTATTTGTCCAATGTTTCTTACTGAGAAGAGGTTTTTTAGGGCATCGTACATCTTCTTCGATGAGTCAAGATGGGAGATGTAGGGTATCAAGTGGTATTTTATAGAGTCCACTATGATACTCATGGAATTGATATCACCGTCTTTGAACTTCTCCATAACTGCAATGTTCTGCGGTTCCTTTTCCTTTCCTTCTTCAAACTCTGGTTCCACGATCTTTCCTTTCATGATATCCAACACTCTATTCTTGGCAAGGATGAGGTCAATCCTTGTCTTCCACGCTCTGAAGTTAGAAGCTCCATCTAACTTGTTTTATGACTTCATAGAGTAAGTCATGGCTGCTTTGACTTGGTCAACCCTAGATTTGACCAGAAACTCAAACTTGACGTCTTGGCTTGCTGAGAGTATCAAGAGATGCGCTAGGCTAGGGTGCACTGATCTATCCAGAAATTAGGTCAATCCCTTCACTTAAGGTGCCTCAACGAGAGGATTATGGTTTCTGCAACTGCACCTGCTAGTAACCCTAGCAACAGTGCTTTGGTGACTGCTCCTGCTAGAAAAACTAGCAGCAGTTCTTCAATGAGCTTAATATCCTTATGGCTATGTTTCCTTCCAGCGGTTAGACTGAATGAAGGAGGTGTGGGCCCATAACATGTTAGAATACAATGGATGTGCTCATTTTACCATTGACAATATCGCTATTGTCACCCAACCATAGGTCGAAGCTACCCTCCGAGCACCTTAACCTTAACAGAGAATCACTCCATAAGAAAACCCTAGGCTAGATAGCCAAACAAAGGGTAGCGCACCTTTCCCCAAGGATAACACACCAACAAGAGTTGATCAGATAGTCCAAACCCTAACCAAGAGATAGTCCAATCCAAACCTGATCTACTAGCTGCAGCAGCTGCAATGGCAACTCTCCTCCAAACCTGTGCACCAAACTGGGCACTGCAGTGCGCACAAGTGCTACTCTACAATTCTGAGACTGCCTGCCAGAATGAAGACTAGCCTCCTGTATTTATACTGATTCTAGCTAACTGCCTGGGATGACTTCTCACTCTGGATATTTTTCTGTTCAGTATATATTATTTCTTCTAGCCGACTTCTTTTCTTGGAGGCTAATAACCTAATACAAGTTATCTTCTTGAGCCGAAAAGTCTTCTAGGGTTATTAGCCAACTCATTAGGGTTTCTTCTTGCTTCCTATAATATTCTATTCTCGTCAGGTTTACATGTGGAGGTAAATACCTCCCGCATCTACCATAATATCAAAAGACATAACACATTAACAATGAAGAATAAGACCAAGGAAATGGTCAAGGAAATGGACAAGGTGATGGCATAAGGAACGCGGAGAATATAGTACCAAAAACAAGGGACGAGAGGAAAGACAAGGATAAGGGGACAACAACATCTACACGGAAGAAGATGAAATCCCATAAAGAACCAACTATCTACACTTTGACAAATGATGATATCGATAGAATCGACTACGAAGTGAGGGACACCACAGAGGAGGCAGCTCAACAAATGTCGTCGAAACAAGAATAATTGCACTAGAAGGTGCAGGAACAATTAATGACATTGCAACAACTATTAGAGGCAGTAAGGATAGCACCAGAGTGAATATTCGGTGAAGGACCAACAACAAGTGAAAATGAGGGAGCAAGGGCCACCACTTCTTACTTGTCTTAGATAGCAAAAGGGCACAACCTTTTGAAGATATCACCAGATGAAATTGAGTTCCCCACACTAGAGATGAAGGAGCAGGTACAAGTATTAAGTCACTTGGACTTAGTCATTTCACAGATTCCCATAGCCGCACTACAAGGCTTACAGATAAGTATTGCATAGGAAGTACAATTTCGTGCAAATTCAATGTCAAAGGAGTTGGCTAAGGTAACGATGGATAAGGAAAAACTGTAGAAATATTACACGATTGTTTTGCAGGAGAAGAATGAGGCCGAGAAAAATTTCAAGAGGATATTGAAGGAGAAGGATGAGGTCGAGAAACAGGAAGAGAAGATATAGAGGGCCGTCCAAAAACTATATAAGGAGATTCCAGAGGTGTTGATGGTGGTAGAAGCCACATTGGAGGACTAGGTCTAAAATGAATTAATTCAAGGCTTCCACACCATAATCAAAGAGTTGGAATCATGCACCACTCCAGGGACACCACCTGAGGAGAAGGAACAAAGAGAAAGAACAACTATAACCTTAGTAGCAAGCATTAAGAGTTTGGATGAGGAGTGCGCGAAGCTATGTGAAGAAAGCATGCAAATTTGGACAAAGTTAACGGAGGATCCAAAGACGAAGGCCATCATGTAAAGATTAAGGAATGCGAAGGAGAAGGCACATAAGACCACATAGAATATAAGCATGCTGCTACCATTTGACTGCATAGCAACCATCCTGGCGAACATGCAGTCATACAATGAGATAGAACAACTAAGGGAAGATGTAACATCTAGTTCCACTGAGAACATTTTATGCTGACTTATTTTTTGAGGACACTTGCGAGCAAGTGATCCGGTTATGATACATTATGATTTTTCTTTTATTGTGAGTTATATTGTGATGTCATTTTGATTATATGTTAATTTCTAGATGTATGTATATCGACAAGTATTATTGATGAGTTCTCCCAAGTGTGCAAGATACATGACAGGTTGAGGATTCTTATGGCATCAATGAACTTCCTTGGACTTCAGATTGAGTGAGGGAGTGGACTTTTATTTGGCTTGAGTTTTGAGTATTGATTTACACATATATATATGATGATTTCAGTATGGATGTTATGTATGTGTATTATTGACATTGTTTTTGTTAGTGTATGCAGGTTTGGTGACGCTTGCTAATCCAACTCACATAAGTAGTAAATGGGTCATACACATAAACTAGACAGATGAGGGAGAGGTGTGGCGGTGTCCCTGTCACAGCCTACTAGCACTCCCGCCGTGACTTGAACACATGGTTAATGATTATCTCGTTCTTATAGGTCCATGATGTCGTGAGGGTAGACTGAGAGAGTCGCTCACGATGAATTCTAAGGGGTGCACAATAAGGCAAAATCCGTATTCCTTAGACAACCCTTAGTCTCTCACAAGGTCGACCAAGTGGAGTGTTGACACCAAGTGTTAGAAAAACTTCCAAACTAGTCAAAGGCTAGTGGCACCCTTGGAGCACGAAAGTATGTCTTGAAGGGCACGTTGCGCAAACAAATTGTGAGTCAATAAAAATCTAAAAGGTCTAGAAAATAAAATAAAATACTTAGACTTTGATAGAAAAGAGCATGCAAATGATTACTAAATTATAACTAAGAAAGCTAACAAGAGTCTAAGTCTAATATGTTTGACTAAATTAAAAACATAAGAAGGGAATTAGACTAGCAAATTAAGTGAAAGAAGAATAAAAATAAAATTTGGGTAAATGCACATGTGTGCATTAAAATAATAAAAGAGATTTTTAAATAAGAAGAATTTAAAACATGAGAGAATAAGTGGTCCACATAGAGTAGCATCTTGAGTCAATCAACCACTATTCCTAACTAAAAGAAGACTCCTAATCCAACTCAAACTAAAATCTAGTTGGGGGACACAAAATAAATGAAGAATTGTGGAACTAAGCGACAACTAAGGGACAACTAAGAGAAAAAATAGGAATAAATTGAAGAAGGTGAGGGGAAATGCCTAAATAAATAAAATAAAAAGGGAATTAACTTGTGCAACTTGGGGAGAGTGTGACACATGTAGTGGGTGAATAATCATTTAATTAAATTATTGAAAATTAATTATTTGTGCAAGAGGACATGTGTTAATGGAAATTTTTCTATAAAAGAAATGGACAGGAAAGGAAAGGGATCTTATTTTTGGGAAGTACTCTTATGCTGCCAAAATTTTTCTTGACTGGTTTAATTGTAAAAAGTTGGGATTGCAAACTTGTTGAAGGAGGCGGAAGCCTCTCCTTGCGAAAGAAAGTTTATGCTATTGGTTTTATGGTTTTATGTGTGTGGCTCTTGTAAACTAAGTTTAGTTCATCGATATGATTTGGGGTTATTTATCTGTTAGTAATGTTTTAAAATTTACACAATATTCTCACAATATTCAAGGGTCATCATAACAAGTTTAGCTGTATATGAATCACTATTTTTTTTAAGTGTAATTTTTTTCTGTTGTAAAGTTTAACATGGATTTTTCTCCATAGCAATATCGCGCCTGTAAAGTATAAAAAAAATTTAATTAGAGCCAATCTTGGGATCTTGACTTGGAAACCTAAACACCTTTAGTGTGTGAACCGGAGATTAAATTATCAAAAACACATATAGTACAAGGCTATTTCTCCAGTGTTGAATTTTAAATATGGCTTCCATCTCTAGAATAGCGAGCTCGTACAGCTGATCTAGCTGCACTCAGATCGTTTTCCTTTGCGACTGGTGGTTACGGAGATTCTGTTTAGTAACAAGATATCTCCTTACATAGGGATCGATCGCTTACAAAATGCCCTTACTTACTTATGTCAAAAAGACCATAAGTAATGTCAATATTCTCTATTACATCACAAAGATAAGACTCCCAAGGCATAATAGCAAAAGAAACATGTCACATCAAAATATAAACTATTTGTTCCACAATATATCCCTAGCTGATCACAAAACATCCATATCAAGAGGACATAACAACAAATGCCTCTAATCGACACAAAAAAAGTGAAGCTGTACAACCAAAATAAAGATACCAAGCAGGATTAATAAAGATCGAGAAACTAGAAAGGCCCCTCATGTTCCTCTACATATTGGTAGTAGATAAGATTCCTGGGTTCCCTTAAGAGAGCCTTCTTTGATAGACTATCTGCCACTTTGTTGTCATTTCTATAAGCATGAGAAAATGATAATTTGTTGAATTGTTTGATTAATATAGTAATACATTCCATCCAACAATCCAAAGAGATGACCTGTAGGCATCCCTTTCCCCTCAACCAATCAATTATAATCTTTGAATCTCCCATAACATGTAGCTCTTGGATAGAAAGACGTGAAACCAAAGATAGCAATGCCCAAGCTCCAAGCAATTCAGCTCTGGTATTGTTACCGAGCCCACAATTAAGGAGCCATTTATAACTAATCTGCTCACTGATCCTGATGACACCCCCCACTCCAATTTTTAGACCTGAAGATGAAGCCACTCCATCGAACCAGCTAACCATGCCTCCCGCCGCCGGATATGAATGCCCCAATCTCAGAACATAAACTTTTGGGATATTTTTGTATTCCAGCAAGGCTAAAAGAGATTTATGAATCACTTTCTGAACCTTGGGAATGATGTCTTCAAAGACCACGAAGTTTCGTTCCCTCCATAAGGACCAACAAATTAGAGCTGGAAGGGTGGGTAGATGAAAATTTCAGGCTATCCACTATTTGAAGCAGTCCATCAAATTATTCCCAGCCCAAAATCCAGAATAGTTTATATACAATCTTAAACTGTTCCATACTTCCAACATAAAGACACTTTCCATAAAAAGGTGCTGAGTCAATTCAACATTCTTCAAACATAACTTACAAACACTTGGACCTATAAATCCTCTGCGCTGAAGGATCTCCCATGTTAGTATTTTATTTTCTACCACCAACCATATAAAAGTATTGATTTTCAGTGGGCAATCCCAACCCCATAAGGTCTTTAGCCAACCACCTATCTTGTAATTCCATTTTCTCTTTTCTTTTGCTAAGTAGACATTCTTTACTGTAACATGCCCTGACAAATCTCCCCTCGTCCATTTTAATGAGTCCGGCTTCTCTTGAAGTGTGATTCCATTATTTATAAGAGCACATTGGTAAGCCTTCCATTCTTCCTGGAGATGCCCGGACAAATCCAAATCCATGCTAGAAATCCAATTGGAAGTGATCATGCCCACTTGTGCCATAGCATGGGCCTGGAAGAGTTAGTACATGCCTTTATTATTAATCACTACAATCAACTCCTCCAATAGTATAGACGACTATCCCATCCCCAAGATACAATCTTTTCTAATCAAGATTGATTTCCCATTCCCCGGACTCCAGGCTATCCAATGCAAAAGAAGATGGAGGGATTTTAATAAGTATTTCTAGGCCTGAGAGCCTTTTTCCTTTGTGATGTCCACCGTTCGCAACCAACGAGCTATTGAAACAAACAACATATACTTGACTTCAGTACCTGGTGCCATAACCCCTCCTTCATCAGGGCCCTCCAAAGACTGTTGGCTACCAATGCTCTGCTAAAATATATCAAGTTCCTCAACCCCCACCCCCCATATAGCTTTGGTATAGCTATCAATTTCCATTTGCAGAGATGTATGCTCTTCTTTTTTCAGCATCCTAACCAAAGGAAGCTAAAAATCAGTTGACAAATTTTAAGGAAAATAACTGTTGGCAGATTTGCCAAGGCCAACCAGTAGACAAACTGGATCTCTAGGATGAATTTAATCAAAATCAAACGCCCTCCTAATGACAACCACCGATTACACTAGTGATTGATCTTCTTTTCATATTTCTCTATTAGCCATTGCCAATCTTCCTGTATGTACCTATCAATCTTAAGGAAGAAACCAAGATATCTGAAACCCTCAGAGAGATCTTGAAAGTTATAAGGAAAAAATAATTTCAAAGAATCCAGGACCGGATGACTAACACCATACTGAAATAAAGTGGTTTTATGAGGATTTACCTGAAGGCCTAAAGCAATACAGAAATGATTTAATACCATGCTGATCTCCTTCCATTCGAACAAAGAGTCATTTGATAAAATAAGAATATCATCTATTAAAAGTAGGTGCAGAATCTGAATGAGTCTAGAAACCTTAATGCCAGTCAAGCTTCCTTCCCCTTGACTTCTTCTGAAATCTAGGCTTAAACCTTCCATAATGAGGATGAAGAGTAAGCGCGACAAGGGGGCATCCATGTCTGAGCCCTCTCCCACTGCTAAAAAAGTCCGTAGGCTCACCATTTATAAGAATCACATAGGAAGCTGACGTGACACAACCCATAATCCAGTTGGTCGTCAGCCACCCAAAACCACATTGAAGTAAAACCAACCTGAGATAATCCCAACTAATATAGTCGTATGCTTTCTTCAAGTCAATTTTGAGGATTAGTGCCTTCAATTTTTTTTCTCTAATACTATGGAGACACTCCCAAGTAGTCCCAATTGCATCACCAATTTGTCTTCCTTTTAGGAAGCCGAATTTCTCCTCAGATAAAGTATGCGACAAAATCGGTCTTATTCTCTTGGCAATGATCTTTGATATAATCTTGTAGAAAATATTGCACAAGGCAATTGAGCGGAAATCACCAAAAGTTGTTAGCCCATTAACCTTCAGATTCAAAGCAATGAAGGTCAAATTCATACCTCTAGTCACCTCCCCTGTAGTGAGGTGAGTAGAGGTATAAATTCAACAGTCCACCCATCTAGGCCTAGACTCTTATCTTTCATAAAACCTTTTAGGACAGCAAGAACTTCCTCTTTTGTAACAAGGCTTTCTAAATAATTTACCTCCTCCTCCATCACCATTCTGGGATACAGTCTCACTGCCTCAACCTAGTCCAAAATTTTGTTCTCAGAGAATTCTTGGTAAAAGGATATGAAGAAGCACTTTTTTGGTAAAGTAATTTTTCCCCTGTTCATCCTTGATTTCCCACAGGTGTTTTTTGTTCCGTCTAAAGCTAGCAAAGTGGTGAAAATACTTCATATTTTTGTCACCATTTTGGATCCATGTGGCTCGACTTTTCAACCACCAACGTGCCTCCTCTTCCATCAATAAAATGTTCTGGTCCAATTCAAGAGCTTTTAATCGGGAACCCATATTCACATTGAAGTCATTCTCCCAGCTCTGTTTTGTCAGAATTTCTATCTCATCGTCTAGGGAGACAAGGGCTCTATTTTCATTTAACTTCTTCAATGCTAACCATCTCTTAGTACGAGCCTTTAGGTTGACTAACTTATGTGTAAGTCTCCTTTGTGCTCCTTCCACACTACAGAACTGAGGATTGCTCCAAACCAACTGTACTAAGTCCCCAAAAGACTCATCCTTCAAACAAGCATTGTTAAATTTAAAAGGATAAGCAATGGAATTATATCCATGGTCCAATTGAAAGATCACCAGAGTGTGATCTAAGAAATAAGGATGTTCAACCCAATATCTAAACCTCGTTGTATCATCCAATAAGACTTCAGCCGCATAAAAATTTTCCAACCTTTTTTGAATGCAATGTGCCCCGCTTCTGCCATTTCGCCAAGTAGGCACTAACACTGATGGTTGTACATCCACCAAATGACTTTTCTGAAAGAGGTCTCTGAAGAAACCAACCAAAGGATCAGAGCGAGCTTCCACTCCCCACACTTAATCAATACTTGTTATAAAATTTAAGTCACCTGCCATAATGAGATCATCCTGTGCTGGTAAACCCTTTGACTCAACCTGTTCCCATAACTCTCTTCTACCAGAGAAGGGACCATAAGCATTTAAAAAACTAATCCTGCTTTTGTTAGGTAAGTGATAACCTGTCAACAGAATACCACCAACACTTATGAAAGGATTAAGCTCAAATATAATGGGGTTCCATGCAACCATAATTCCTCCCGACTTCTCAACTGCACTTACCACACTGATGCACCAAGAGGGACAAAGTGAAAACATGAAATTCTAGGCCTTCAATTCATCCACTAAAGTTTCTTGAAAAAAAACTATATCCTCCTTTGTACTACTTAACAATCTATGTAAAGAAGGTAGTTTATGGGGACTGCCTACCCCTCTGATGTTCAAGGATAAGAGGATCATGATTTAGCCCTTGCAAGGGATTTCATGCCTCTAAGCGCCCCTATGTCAGGTGTAGTAACCGAGTGGAGATCAATAGCCGAAGGCTGACCAGATTTCTTATGTGCACTCCTAGTCTTGCTAGGAGAAAGTTCCATTCCTAAGCCCCTAGACCAGGCTAAGGCTTTTCCTTTTTGTTCTTCTTTACTAGTCAATATGACTCAAGAATTACAAGGATTATGGTGGACCTACTATCCTAGATAAGTGGTAAGGGGAGAAGGGTCGACAAAGCCTCTAATGGAAGGTATCAAAGAATCTATCACCTCTTCCAGACTCAGGGCTGGCACAGATAGAGAATGAGGAACCACATTACTCTCCTCACCTGGAAGAGGCTCAGTAGAAACAGGTAACGAAGAGTCAACCTCCACAATAGGTGGAGAACCAGCTAACCTATCGGTATTAGATATAGATGCTCCTAAGACCATAGAATCCTTAACAGGGTGTAAGACTTCAACAGTAGTCGCCTCCACGAAATACAAATTCTCCAAAAACTCACGTTCCCAAGCAGAAAGTTTAAAAAAAAGGTTAGGATAGAAAGACCTCAACTTACCAATTAAGGTTCCCGATAGGTCATCCCCTAGGTCATCCTCACCTCCAGAATAGTAGACACCCATTGCCTCTGGTTCCTCTTTAGACATATACCAGTTCGTAGGAGGATTATCCTCCTCTTCATCAATTTCTCCATTACCAACCATGTTTGTACAGTCTCTTCGAAGATGACTAGTCCACTGACAATGAGTGAAACAAAAAGATATACCCTAGTAATCCAGCCACTGAACTGTTACCTGACCCCTCCATTCAAGTTCCATCATGTCCATCAAACCAGCTATGCCATCTATGTCCACCAAGACCCGCACCAAGTGCTTGTCTGCAGAATGTAATCCACTTTTGTCAACTTTGAGAAACCAGCCAAGTAGATTCCCTATGGCAGTCAAAGATTTTAGGTTCCACAGGTTAAGTGGTAAACCTGGGAGTAAAACCCACACATGACGGTGGCTGAAAAAATCTGTTGCAGGGTCAAAACCCGCCCTTCATCTCTTCATCATAAGACTCCCACCATCAAAGTCCTAGAACCTATTTAGAATAAGTTCAGCATCTTTGAGAGCTTTAAAGACTAAACCAAACCACCCATATGTTAGAGTTAAGTTCCCCAACACATATCTGAGGATGGGAGACCATTTACAATGCATCCACTCTACAAACATAAGTTTACTTTTCATTTTATAAGAGAAACTCCCCATGAGAGCACAGAGGGAGAGTCGGCATGTTTCCTCCAAACTGACATCCATTCCAATAACCAGATATCTTCTCTGTCTTTTTGGTTTCCAGACCCTTGCAACCTTCTTTTTGTGAATATCCTTAACTCTCAAATGCTCGTGATTGTTATTAATAGATTTACCAGTCGACTTAGGAATAACCTGATTAATGCCTGGTTCAATCTTTGAATCTACTAACGTGCCATAACTCCTCTCTGATGGGCACAAGCTCACTCCACAATTGGAAAAGTTATGGTTCAAATCCTTGCCAACTTCCAGAAATCTCGAATTCGCCACCCTAGGAACATATAACAAGGAAGGCAGTTGAGCATTAACTGCACGTGTTAATGTAGAATTTATGGTGCCCCCACCACCTTCTTTACTGCTCAAAGAATCTACCGTTTTAAATAACTCGCCCACTCCCACTCAGCCTCATCGAAAGCTCCCATGAGCGCACTAGCTTCCAAGCACATTAAACTAAATCTATCCACCCAATCAGAATATGCTTCCTAGGACAAAAAAAGTAAGAGAAATCGGTGAGGAAAGGCTCTGGGAACTTCACCTTAGAAAAGTATTAAAGGCTCTCCTAAATGATGATGGATGCCTTAAAACTCCCCTCCCCTAGCTACTATATCTGAGCCAAGTGTCCTCTAACACACCCAACAACAGAGCTTCTCCACTAAACTAAACTAAAAAAAACAACTGGGCCAAAATCCAACTAAAACCATCATCCCAAGAAGCCTCTAACATGGCCAGAACTCCTAGGAAAAACCCTACAGAAACATACAACCAGTTTCTAAAAATAGTAATCCNCATCTTGACTAATGTTATTCATGTTATGCTCATGTATTCTTTAATGTGGAAAAGGGATGTTATAGAAGAGAATAAGACTTTTGCACAATGATTGGTACCTCTATAGGATGAAGCACTCAGGGTTATAGGGGCATTGGCAGCTGCGCAAGGCATGGTGAAGAAAGAAACACATGACAACAAGGAGAAGCTCACGACCCTAACTTCGCAGGTAGTAGAGGATATTTTGGAGAAGGAATCTGAGGTCAAGAAGGAAGTTGTTACAGCCAGAGAAACCCTCCAAAAGTTCATGGAGGCGTGGAAGGGCGTGACACAACAAGCTTAAGTGGCTCGGGATGAGCCATAGGTGAGTATTGGGGGCATGTTGGACATGCATTTTGAATAACTAAGTTTTGAAGGTACACACAAAAGGAGGAAGAACAACATATAGGCGTGCAAAAGAAGGAAGAACAACAGTTAGGTAGGAAAATCAGCATGCAGGTGCAAAGGAAGGAAAAGAAGCATGTAAGCGCAAAGGCAGTAAAATCATGCATGAGCCATGAGGGTTTTTGGGAATGAGTTGTCATGAGTTGTAATAAGGTTTTTAGCCCTATTTCAATGTATAAATATGTAATTGGTTGGGGAAGAATACGTTGTTGAGAATGAGAGATTAGGTTGCCTATGAGAGAGAGTCTATGTTTGAGGCTTTAGAGAGATATTTCATAGGTAGTCTCACACTACAAAGCGTCTAGGCAGGTCTGGGTAGTATAGAATGTTATATCTATTGTAAGCACATTGCATAGGCATGAGAGGATTATGAAATGAAGAATAATATAGAAGCTAGTCATTATGAACATAGCCTAAGGATTGGGTGAACCACGTTAAATCATGTTTTTGAATGTGTCCCTTTATTTGGTTTCTCTTGGATGATACGTTTATGCATGATTAGTGTAGATATGTTTACTATATGATTAATGCATAGTAATAATCGTTGTTTCCGTGTATGGTTTATGTTGCAATTTGCATTATCACAGTGTTGCATAATAGAGTTTGTTAACTAATCAAAGGATATTAGATACATAATATGGTGCACAAGGTATATAAGTAGTAATGGATATATTGATAGCCTCACATCCCCTCATCCCTGTAGAAAATTGGTTCTTGCAACCTTAATAGATAACTCAGGTGAGACTTTACTTGCATGTAGGTATTGCTGACATGGCTAGTATTTGAAGGGTTTTGTTGGTTGACTAAATTGAACCTAGGGTCTTATGATTGCGCACCAACACTAAGTATGCTTGTGACCTTCTTCACTGATTTCACATAGAATATTCTAAACTAGCCCCCCTCTCCTCTTATCTAGATTCAAACTTGATGCCACATGTAATACTCTTGAAGTTGATGTCAATTTGTATCATTAGTTAGTTGTTATCCTCTTATATTTAACTCATACCCCTCCTATTATTTCCTTTCTTGTTGGTATTATTTCCTGGTTTATGAAAACACCCCATGAAATCATTTGGAAATTAACAAAAATGATACTTCAATATGTTCGGGGTACAATTCAGATTGTTGGTTATGGAGCCTGATTATCTTCCTATTTTAGAGGTTTGTTTCAGTCGTTCTTGGACCCCATTCCCTAACGAGGNTTCCAGGGGGGTCCATGGGGTGGGGGGGGTGATAATTTTTGTAGCCCCCCCCTGGCGGAGGATTCTCCCCGAAGCCAAATTTTGGGAAAAATTACCTTGTAAAATATTGTAATTTTGTAGTCAATTTGGACCGTTCATTATAAGGTCGCATATATGACGGTAGAAGTTATTTTAGGGTCATTTTCCTTAGAAGTAAACCCTCTCTTATGAGGGAATTGTATTGTGGTTGTGTTTTATTGTGAATATTGTATTCTGAGAGAGGAGACTGTGAGAGAAAGAAGAGGAAGTTACAGTGAGTGTGTTGTAGGTTGTATCCCTTTATTTTGCTGGATAATAATAAGGGATGACCTGGCAATTTATCTGGTGGGCATAGCCCACAATGGGTGAACCATGTATATCTGTGTCTCTATTTTGTTTTATTTCCGCATTTGTTTTATTTTATTGCTCTTCGATCCTATTTTACAACACAGTTTGGGATACATTGTAGTTCAGGGGGGGCTCCTTTGTTGGTTGGTTTCACTGATTTGGATTGGGCTGGTGACCCTGATGATCAAAATTCTATTGTAGGTTATGTTTTTAGAATTTTTTTCTGACCTATCACATGGTCTTGTAAGAAACAACATTCCATTGCTCTTTCTTCAATAGAAGTAGAGTACCAAGCAACGATTAATGCAAGTCAAGAAGCATTGTGGCTTCGACAAATCCTTTCAGACTTTGGCTTCTAGCAACAACATCTGACCGCCCTCTGGTGTGAAAATCATAGTTCCATCAAGGTTTCCAAAGATCCAGTTCAACATCAGTGTAACAAACACATTGAACTACACATGCACTTCATCATAAATATCACTCATGATCGAGTTATTGAAGTTCTCTTTTTCCCTATTGAAGATCAAGTTGTAAACATTTTCACAAATTCTCTTACATAAGAGAAGTTTTCCAAACTTTGATTCATGTTAGGAGTTCAAGAAGTTTTCATTAAGGGGGAATAGGCTCTAATTACTCCTTTCTTCTTCTATTATGTCACCTTTGTAAATCCTTCAATACTATCCCAAGTTGTTCTTAAGGGGGGTGTTAGAATATTTGGACACTGAGGAGTTAGTTAAGATCTATTTGTTCTAGAGTGTCTTTAGGTAAAAGTGTGTTTCTTTAGTATTCATTAGTATGTATTTGTAGTTATGTAATCTGAAGGTCATGATATGTTGTATACATAGAGTGATCCTACGAATCATATTCTCCTTGGTATTAATGGATACATTGATTCATGGATTAACACTTGATTGGTCCATGATCTCTATTTAAAGAGCATGGAGGGTCATTTTTTGATGAACGATTGTGAGAAACTCTCTTTTAAAATATTTTTCTTTTGTATTAATGTATTGACTCAAGTAGCCACGTTGGTTGGGGCCATGGTCTGTTTCCCTCTTTGAGGGGTTTAACCACGTAAAAACATCGATGTGTTGATCTTTGATATGGTTGCGTGAGTGGTTATTGAGTGGTTATTGAAGGTTTATATGGTCCTATTCTATATATGATGACAGTGAGGATGAAAATCCAACTTTTCTTTCTTACCCTTCTCCAGTTGAGTTGATTGGATATGAACCTACACCAACACCATAACTTCTTATATGGGTGCATACAATATGAGAAGTGGTTGGTGATCTTGTTGGTGATGATTATAATCAATGTTGTACATGGTCACAACTCTAGTAAGTCTCCTCTCTTTTGGTTCAAGTTTTAGAGACCCATGATCCAAAAACATTTGCAAAATCTTTTGGCCATCCATAATGGGACACAAAAATGAATGAAGAATTTCTTAATGGCGAATGATAATTGAGGTCTTGTCCCTTTCCCAAAAGGAAGAAAACTTGTAAAATGTAAATGGGTGTATATGACTAAGAATGTAGCAAATTGAAGTGTTGATAGACATAAGGATCAATTAGTTGCCAAAGGATTTTCTCAAGTATAAGTAATTGACTATACTAAAACCTTTTTCCTTGCAGTCAAAATGAATTCCATTTTCCTTGTTTTATCCTTTACAACATCATACAAATTGGAGATCCATCATATGGATGTTAAATCCACCTTCTTGCATGGGGATTTGCAAGAATAACTTTACATTGAAAAACCTCTTGACTATATTCAAAATGAGTATAGTGTTGTCTGTCTCCTTAAGAATTTTCTATACAACATTAAGAAAGCTCCTTGGGCTTGGCATGCTAATATATATATATATTTCTTCTTACATTTCCTTTCCAGATATCAATCTAACCCCAATGTCTATACCAAAAAAGTGGTTGACCATATCACCATACTTGTTCTATATGTCGATGACATTGTACTCACCAGTAGTGACCCCAAACATTTAACCTATGTGAAATCTAATCTTAGGAAAAAAATTGACATGATAGACTTAGGACATCTTCGTTAATTTATTAGCCTCCAATTCTTGAAAACCAAGAAAAACATTTCTCTTTCCTAGCCTAAGTATGCATATGACCTTCTTCATTGCTTTTAAATGGAAAAATTTAAACCAACCCAATCTCCCTTCGAATCTAGAGTCAAACTTTCTATCACTTGTGTTGGTCCTAAAGTCTTCACCTGACTGCTAAAGGCCAGCGCTAGGCCACTTCAAGTTTGGAATGGTTGGTTTTTTGGTTATTTGATTTTGTTGGTCAGTTGGAGGGTTAGTTTACCAAGAAAAGAACATGGTTGGGTTGGAAAAATGATATGGATGAGGGTCCTCCTTGGCCAGTGGCACAAAAATGACAGACAAGTGAGGTAATAGAGGAAAGAACATGGGAAACAAAAAAACACTCAATGAATAATCTGTTGTAAGAAGTTTAATACTTAGAATATTATTTCAAGGCATTAAACATGTATCAAAAACACAATTACTCCCACAGTTTGCAATAGAAACAAACCTTCACCAAAGCATCATTTTTTTTACAGGTTGCATATTAGTAAAGACAAGTTATACAGTAGTTGAAGGAAATAAAATTTACTTTGCACAAATCAAAATTTGCATTCAAGATAAGATAAAAACACATGTAGATTTGGACATAAACACATTGTCATCAAAAGTATATTCACTAGGTAGAGAGATTTAATCCATGCATATAACAAGTTCAACTAGTTTGATGTATTGATATTCTTTTCCTAAAAATTGAACCCTCAAAACATACAAAAACTGCATACTTATCAAACTTGTAGAGGCTCTCGTCCATTTGGAACTGAGGCTTAAATCTACACTATCAGTTGGAGAACAACTTATTGACTTAACTAAATACTGTTGGAGTATAGTAAGGTATACTTTGAGCTTGAATTAATAAAAAAGGAGTGGTTCATATCACACATAAATGGCCACTTATTATGCCTTAATCTAAAAGTGTCTTGCAATTAAACAACTAAAAACTGCTACTAGCAATAAACTAGACTGATCCATATGCTAGAGTAAACTCAACAATGTCAAAAACTAACTGGGAGTGACTGAAGTGAACTCTGTATCGAGCACTGGAGTCCATGTGCACTGTTGGAGGCCACTGGGAGATAATTGGGTGTGTTGGCATCTTCTTCAAGCACTCCTTCAAATTATCTCCTTTAGAAAGCAACAAGTCTTCTAGTGCTTCTTCTAGAGTCTTTGATATTTCTTCTAGAGTCTGGAGTACAATTTCTCCAATTCCTAATTATGGTGTTGCAAGGTTTGGAATTTCAACCTCACTTCTTGTACTTGTTGATTTTCATCAAGCTTCTCTTCCTTGACCGTAACCGACCTTTTCTTCTTGTCTTGCTTCGTGATGGAATACTTTAATGAAGGAAATTAACGAGGAGAAGCCACTTCGACAATTCGTCGTTCAGGTTCCTTTGAATGAAGAGTGTAAATATCTCTTGAAGGATTGAATTCATGAAGTCATTAACCAATGCTTATCACTAAGCAAATTCACCAAAGATTAAGACACTTTAATCATTTAATATTTCGGGACTTCAGGGTTCCAAGAAACTGTGTTTTCTCTGGATTGAAATCTCCCGTAGTGATGTGGAAGCATGTCGTTACATCGACGTTCATGGGCTCAGGCACTTTGGGGCTTCGGGAAACTGTGTTCGCTCTGGATTGAAATATCCCAGAGTGACAATCTCCTGGAGTGACATGGGAGCATGTCGTCACAACCAATGACGTGTCATAAAATCGAGAGTGACATGTGTCACCAGAAATAACATAGATTATGTGACCAAAGTACTTGAAATGAGTGTCACGTGTCGTTTGAAATCAATTGACAGGTGGCATCTGACACATCATCTGAAAAATGGGTTACGACGCTTCGACACTTTAAGGCTCAAGGCTTCGACACTTCGGGAAATAGTGTTTTCTTTGGATTAAAATCTCTCAGAGTGACCATCTCCCGGAGTGACATGGCATCATGTTGTCACAATCGATGATGTGTCATAAAACTGAGAGTGACACATGTCACCTAAAATAGCGCAGATGATGTAACCAAAGTAGCTGAAATGAGTGCTACGTGTCATCTGAAATCAATTGACAAGTGGCATATACATGTCAGCTGGAAAATAATTTATGAGAAAGTGGCTTCGACACTTTGACACTTCAGGGGTCCGACACTTTGACACTTCAGAACTTTGGTGAACTGTGTTTGTTCTGGATTAAAATCCCCCAGAGTGACCATCTCCCGGAGTGATGTGGAAGCCATGTTATCCCCGATTTCTAGGGATAACTAAGAGATCATGTCTCAAGGCCCATAGGTCCTAGACATGGAGTACCGAGAGCAGGATTGACTTGAGCATGGCCCTGGAGGGCCCATCTTTCTTCTTCTTCATCAGACTTGTCTTGTCAGTAGCAACAGCATCCATCACCTTCATCTTAGACTTGTATCGGAGAAGACTCTTTCTCCACGAGGTAATTGGTCCAGGTATCATGGTATGTGTCATGTTTGATCATTATAACTTTCAGATATATGCATTAGATTCCTTTCATTTCTGATGACTGCTTGGATCTTACACTAACCAACTTGACCATGGTTGGGGGGATTGACAGGGTACCCTAGAAAGATTGTACCCATAGGTTTTGGTTAGCCATCAAGGGGGATTTTGAAGAGCCGTCGTCCACTCCCATCATATTATCATTTTTACATTTTATCTCCCATTCATCTATCCCATTCCCCTAGTCCGGACATTAAGATGACCTATTGGTGGGGTTACACCTTATCTTGTGGGAAGAAGGGGCTAAAGGCTCAGTAGGTAAAAATAGCTAGTAATAGATAAAATCCATAAAAAATAAAGCCTAGAGATGCCTCACCCAGGGATCCCCGAGAAGGAAATAAAAGGACTCTCAATAAGAAACAAGAGGGACCCGAAGAAAAATAACAAAACAAGACCTGGCCAAGAGGATGGGGGGTCTCATCATGAGCCATCCCATTATGTTCATGGGTTCCTAGTAGTATGGCATTGCCATTATCTGGTTACCATGCCAGGGCAGTGACCTTTAGTTGCATGGCCAAGGGAAAGGGGGTCTCATGACAAGCCAGCCTTATCATCTCTGCAAAAGTACTTGTGGGTAACACTGTCAGCTCTGGTCACCACACCAAGGCAGTGTCCTCTAGTTAGACCATGAAATAAAAAGGAAAAGATAATAAAGAAAAGAAAGATTAAAGGAAAATAAAGGGCTTGGAAAAAATTGCATCCATGACAAGTACAACTCGCCTCCTACAAAGGTACCCACGTATAATATCCACCCTTGTCTTTCACTATGTTTAGACATCCTTTGACCACACCACCTCGTGTTACATGGCTTTGATGATATCCTTTGGAAACTTTCCTTTTGATGGATGCTGGCCCAATAAGGCATTTTGTCTTTTGCTTCGGCTTTGTATAATAGGTCATTGTAATGTCTTTGAGCTATTAGATGATATTCTAGGGGTTTTATGCATGCATTTGATAAAATTAATGATGAAGTATGATTGACATTGCTATGATCCCTAGGACTAATGAGCCCATGGAGGGCGAAGTTTTTGATGTGCAAGACCATGCCCGACGGACAGGTACCAAGTGGACCGGTACACATGGGGAGATGATTAGTTCTGACCTCCATGGGGCTAAAGAGCCCATCATATGGTTGTTGGGACCTCATCAGGGGCAGAGACATGACAGTGATTGGTCAAGCCTTTGCACAAGAGAAGAAGAAGGACATTTTCATCCAGGACACCTTGGTTGAGCCCAGCCCTAGGGGGTTGACCCACTGCAGGTGGAATGTGTCCCTCTGATGATCCAGGACGTCCTCTAGAGGCCCTTGATGTCACCTCCAGTGCATGGCAGTTTGACAGGGCAATTTGGCATGTGTGGCAGAGTTTGGAGGCCCAGAGAGGGCCAACGTTTGTCATCTAGTGCTATGATTTTCCCTAAAAGGGGCCAACGTCTCCCTCAGAGGGGCTAGACGTCTTGCTCATTGCTCATTTAGGGTTTTCTTGTAGAAGTTTAATGTAAAACAATATGATTTTTAGTTATTATCCTTGTCGACTATTTTAATGACTTAATTTTAATTAAAGGTCATTGGATAATATATATTGAGGATGTTTTCCCTCATTTTGACATAACACAATTCACTCACACTTGTGAGGTCTGATTTTTTGCGCCCTTCTTGGGTATATTTTCTTGCTAAGTGAGGCGCACTTGTTATTAGAAGGATATTTTTGGCATCTTGTGGCATTTCTCTCCAAGGAAGGTTTACAACTAGGGTTTGCATGTGCTTTCTTCATGATATGTAAGTAATTTTCTTGCAAAACTTCTTAATTAAATGGTTGTAGGTCTAATTTCTTGCATTTTCTTATTAAATTGCTGAATTGAAATCCTAGGTAACAAGCACACAAGTAGGTCATTGTTACATGTCCCCTTAGAGAGAGAATTTTTTTTCAGCCATTGAAGAAGAGGGATTGAGCCTAGCCTTTGCTACACTCATATTGCTTCTTCCCTTAAGCTAGCATTGAAGTTTATAGGTTGAAAGAGGGTGACGTCCTAGGCCTAGGTTATCTACACCTAGGGCCATCATCTTCTAGGGTTTGAAAGCCTTGTCCTTACAACACTTTCTCCCTTGGACTTATCATTTATGCTATCCGTTTTTCCAAGTTGACCTAAAGAAGGAGGAAAGAGCACGAGGCCTTGCTTAAACAACACCGGAGTGAGCCTCTTTTCCCTAGGGTTTTGATTCTAGGGCCCTGCCTTTGCAGTACTCTAGAACCCTTCCCTCCAGTCTTTAAGTCTTCATCCTTTCAAGACCTTGTTCGCTTATCTTGTTTGACTCCATATACCCTAAGGCACTGATATCTAACCTCCAACGTTGAAGTCTTAGTGTACAAAACCACTCTCAAAACTATAAATTTTGAAACCCTAACTAACAAACTAACCTAATTAGGGCTGACGTCATAGTTGATTATCTCATCTTGACACAGCAAAAGTTGAATATAAGCAATTAAATGATGATTTGAAGCATTTATTGAGAAAATTGTTGATTGGATACATTGTTAGCTTAGTCATCTTGATAGATATTGATGAATTGATGCTCTTTCATATCTAATTGACAAAACGTTGATTTCATTTGTATCTATTGCTTTACATTTCTTATTAAATAATAGTAGATAGTTATTGAAGTACTAACCCTTTGAGTTATAGCCTACATATATATATTGTATTACTGTTTTCTTGTCTCGGGCAGGTGTTTTCAATTGGGCATACACTTTATTATTGGTTGTTTAGCCGACTATCTGACCTAGGTGGTAACCTGTGAGGAGGAAACTTTAACCTTGCTTTATACCTTAGCCTCTTCAAAACCCCAAGTTGTCGGGGATGTATCCCTTGGGATAACCTCCTTAAACAGAAAGAACCTCCCCATTGAGGTGACATTGGGTGGGGAAGGTTCCTGTTACGCCAGTTTGATCTCTATCCTTCAGCCTTTGACCCAAATTACAAATTGTGTGATAACAAGCCACTTCGGAAATTCAACATTCAGGGGTTCCGACACTTCAGGGCTCTGTGTTTGTTCTGGATTAAAATCTCCCATAGTGACCATCTCCTGGAATGATGTGGTAGCCACTTCGACAATTCGGCATTCGGGGATTTCTAGTATTGAAAAAATAACAAGTTTGGACACTCGAACGCTGAAGTCCCGTAGTGAAAATTCATATTTATTTGTGGTTACCTCTCACAATTTTGAAAATACAAATGTACAAGAGCCATTGATCTTAATTGACTATTGGATCTTGACCGTAAAAAAAAATAATTTGTTTGTTCCTTACAACCTAAGCCCAAAATCCACTTCACTCGATTGTTGCGTCTTTCTTTTTGGATGTTTCCTGTGCATATAAATGACTTGTTCGACCTGTTGTACGCTCAATCAATGGTAAACATGATGACATATGTTTCAAACTCAAACTAGAACATGTAATTACCCCTCAAGAAAACCACAAGATGGTGCAAAAACAAATCGATTAACAGAGGTAATGATAAAATTGAGTTATTCAGTAATGAGGGACCAACTTTAACCAACAAAAACTGAATGATTTTTAATGAAGGTGTTATCCCCATTTTTTAGGGATAACTAGGAGATCTTGTCTCGAGGCCCATGGGTCTTAGACATGGAGTATCGAGAGAAGGATTGATCTGAGCATGGCCCTGGAGGGCCCATCCTTTTCTTCTTCCATCACCTTTGTCTTGTCAGCAGCAACAACATCCATCACCATTGGCTTGGTCCTGTATCAAAAGAGGTTCTTGCTCCATGAGGTAGCTGGTCCAGGTATGTAACACCATGTTTCCCCCAAATTTGTGATTAATCCTAATATAGGAATTACCATGCTAAGGCATGATGAAAATGTGAATGTATGATGTGAATGGACCTTATGAAAAAGTTCGATGAATGTAAATAATATTATGAATATATATATTGCAGGACTGTTGAGAGGGGAAGTGCTGAAAAAGAGACCATGATGGCTAAAGAAAGGTGGTGGAAGGCACCTAGGAAGGTGGTGTGAACTTCCACTGAAAACCAATACCGTATTTGGTCTTCATTGGCCAGGAGAACCAAGAGCGGCTCGCTGGCCTGAATTTAATGTCTCATGGGCTGGTAAGTAGATGGCTCCTCAGAAATTAATGAGGGATGGGGGAGGTGAACCGCCCATCCGTAGGAGTCTCAGGCCTAACCAGTGCATGGAAAGTCGCACCACACATAACCTCACAAGAGGAAAAAGGTGTGAGGGAGAAGCAAAAAGGGAAGTTGGTATCGGGCAAATGCGAGGGAATGTAGGGAAGAGGAGGAGAACCCTGGAAAAACTCTGGCGATATGTAGAGTGAGTGATAGCAGAGAGGAAGGAGAGTAACCTTTGCTCCTGGTCACTGGAAAATAGAGACACAGTCTCACAACATCGTGGTCTCAGCTCGGGGGTGGCTAGTGGTAAATCCGTTGGGAGTTTCTGAGCCTACGGTTGGGTGGAAACGAGCACCCCTCTCAGCAGTTGCATAACCCTTGGTGTTATTTCTGATAAGTGTTTTTACATCTTGCATCTTGAAATATATATATATATTCTGACATTTATGCTCATAAGATGTGAAATTGTGAATGATTTCAGTGTAAGAATGTCTGCATGGTGTTTTGATCAGTACTGGTAGATGCTTGTTTATAATAGAAAGGCTACGTATGGCTTATGTTTTTATAAATCGCTATTTATATGCATACTGATCTAATTCAGACTTCATGTCTGGTTCTTGTGAGAGAGATACCCTTATCTGCCTCAGATAGTACCCTGGGTAAGACTACCCATAGAGACACCCTCCTTGAAAAGTTCACTGAGAATCTGGAAACAGGATTTGAAGGCTCAAATCTTACTAACCCTGTATGAGGAAGAGTGATCCTCTTGAAATCCTTAAATATCAACGTAGGGATAGGTGACGATCGACAGATGGAGTCTTGTCGGAAGATTTGTGGCCATTCACGGCCATTAGATTGGTAGAAGGAACAAGGGCATTAAAATGCCTTAACCTTGATAAGTATCGATTGACAGATGCGATCTCGTCGGAAGATCTGTGGTCACTCACGACCGTCAGATTGGAAGAAGAAGCTGGGGTGTTAAATGCCTTAACCCTAATAAGTATCTATCGATGGAAGAGATCCCATCAGAAGATCTGTGGTCACTCACAGCCATCAGATTGGTATAAAAAAAAGTAGAACGTTAAACGCATTGCCCCTTTTTTTTCTGTGTCTTCGTGAGTGGCGAAGAAATCAATATCGTAGATCCCCAAGGTCCTTAAGAGATCTGGACCATTGGTTTTTCCATGTCTCAGAAGCCATGGGAGAGTTCACAGTGTGGGGACAAATATGAACCATCAAATATCTGCTAGAAAATCTGACAGTCGTTGGATCTGTCAGGAGATACACGAGGGTTAAACCCCCAGTGAATAGGGGCGGAAGCCTCGAATTAGATTTGGGCTGTCTGATTAAAAGAGGCTATGTGTCGAGAGATTACCCACTTCGGGAAATTGGGAATTGAGGACTCGAGAGTCCTGGTGACAAGAGATCGGGAGGTTCCATTGTCGAAACCCTGAAACAGATCTGGACTGTCCGACTACAGGAGGCTACGTGTCAAGATATTACCCACATCAGGAAACCAGGGATCGAAGATTCGGAAGTCCCGTTGACAAGAGGTCGGGCTCTCACCTTGATAAGTCCCAATGGGAATAAGACGGTGGTCATATGAGAAGTGGTCATATGGGCCAAGGTTTATCCCAGAGGGCTAATTGTTGATCGAAGATTGTTCAACACTTCGGCATTTTGGTACTCGAAATACCGAAGGGTATGTTTTCCTTGTGCTCACAAGTTCTGAAATCCAGACTTGTGAACTCCCAAAATGATAGCATGTGGATTAAGTCTCAATTAACATAAGAGATCCTTTTGGGGAATCCCAGGGTCTATGACAACCGTTAGATGCGGGGGAAGGAACGCGGAGGATAGTTCCTCGAGCCCTCTTAGCCTTTGTAGGTGATGAACGTACATGATCCTTTCAGAGGATCCAGAGTCGGTGATGATCATTAGATCTGAGGAAGAGATGTCGGCATTAAGTTGAGGCACAAATGCGCATTGGATAAGTGGCGAGCAAATTTGGACAAACAGAATCCGCGCGCTCAAATCTACGGCCGAGGCTTCATTCTGGAGCCCCCTTGCCATTCTACCTTTAGCGG
>SNQJ01S0085448.1:0-12241 GCA_010110895.2 Picea sitchensis | reverse complement strand
GCAATGCAATATGATATATCATATTGCATTGCAATATATCACTGTGTGACGAGGCCTGTTCTCATTGGTTGCTCACTAGCCCTGTTGGGATCCATCCCTATTGGTCATTCGCCAGCCCTGTCAGGATTCAACGTTTACAGAGTTGAATGACTCAACTCTTTTGTAGCGCCGAGTTGTGTAATGCGAAGGAGCGCCATGTTTTTCAAGCAGTGGTCGTGACCCACGATCACATGGGAGAAGACGAGGGAATACTAGCCTATGCTAGGCCTCTGTAGTTGTTTCAGGGGTTCTAATTCTCGAGAAATAGGCGAAAATTTTATATCGCCGTAGTGGGTGTGTTACAAGGTATCATGGTATGTGTCACTTTTGATCATTAAAACCTTTAAATATATGCATCTGATCCCTTTTATCTCTAACAACTGCTTGGATCTTACATTTTCCCACTTGACCATGCTTGGGGGAATTGACAGGGTTCCCTAGCAAGCCTGTGCCCATAGGTTTTGGTTTTCCACTGGGGGAATTTCTGAAAATCCGTCATCCACTCCCATCATAACACCACTCTTTCATCTTATCTCCCGCTCATTTATCCCACTCCCCTTGTCCAGGAATTGGGTTGACCTATTTACAGGATGACACCTTATCTCATGGGAAGAAGGGGCTAAAGGCCCAGAAGGTAAAAGCAGCTAGTAAAAGACACAAGCCTAGAAATAAAACCTTGAGATGCTTCACCCAGGGATCCCCGAGAAGGTAGTAAAAAGCCTCTCAGCAAGAAATAAGAGGGACCTGGAAAATAACAAAACAAGACCTAGTTAGAGGATAAGGGGTCTCATCATGAGCCAACCTATTAGGTCCATGGGTACCTAACAGTATGACATTTCCACCATATGGTTACCACGCCATGTCAGTGACCTTTGGTTGCATGGCCAAGGGAAAGGGGGTCTCATCACGAGGCAACCTTCTCACCTCTATAAAAGTACTTGTGGGTAACTCTGTCAGCTCTAGTCACCATGCCAAGGCAGTGTCCCCTAGTGAGTTCTTGAAAAAAAAAAACAAATAAAAGAAGAATAAAAATAATAAAGGCAAGAATGGGCTTGGAAAAAATGCATCCATGATAGGTACAACTCACCTTCTACAAAGGCACCCATAGGTAACACTTATGCATCCTTGGCCCTCACTGCACCTCATGTTTGGACATACCCTAACCAAATCACCTCACTTACATGGCTTGGATGAGATCTTCCAGGAAACTTTCCTTTTCTTGTGGACACTAGTCCAATAGGACGCCTTGGCCTTTTCTCCAATCTTGTATTGTAGGTTTTTGTAACATCTTGGAGCTATTGACTGATGTATTAGGTTTTTTATGCATATGTTTAATAATATTGATGATGAGATGTGATTGACATTGCTATGATCCCTGTGACTGATGAGTCCATGGAGGGCATAGCTTTTCATGTGCAGGACCATGCTCAACGGATAGGTACCATTTGGATCGGTACACATGGGGAGATGACCAGTTTGTGTAAATTCTAACCTTGTACAATATCTACTGCAAACTGATATTCAGAAAAGAACAGAAAAGATACAATGGCAAATACAAACATTACACAGAGATATTTCACCTGGAAACCCAAACCGGGAAAACCAGCATATATTATATTCATACAATTGTGTTACATTGTTTACAATACAGTATACATATAGGAGCCAGCGGCATCCAAAACCCTAACCCAATGACCTGGATTAGTCCAAAACCCTAATTCCTTAACCGGAAATAGAAAACCATCGGCAAAAAACCATGTGCCGAAAACCACCTAATATCATGTGGTCCCGGAAATATGTCGTCCTGGAAATATGTCGACCCGGCGATAATATGTCGGCCCGAAACCGGCGAAAATATGTCGAAAATTTTAACACTACTACTCGTACAAAGAATATAACACATACCCAACAGTTTGGACCTCCATGGGGCTAAAGATCCCACCAAATGGATGCTGAGACCCCATAAGGGGGCAAAGATAGGATGGAGATGGATCAGGGCCTTTGCATTGGAGAAGAAGAGGACGTTCCATCAGGGGCACTTTGGCTGAGCTGGACCTAGGGTCATTGACTCACTTGCATTGGAACGTTGGCTCCAGATGACCGATGACGTCACCAGGAGGCTTATGACATCATCATGAGCATATGGTAGATGAACAGGTTAGTGGCATGTGTGGCATGTTGGAGAAGCCTCTGGAGGGTCTAATGTTTTGCTTCTGGATGCTGCACTGGCCCTAGAAAGGGATAACGTCTCCCTTAGAGCGGCTTGACATCTCATCTTTTGCTTTATTAGGGTTTTACTTAGAATTTAATGTAAAAACAATATTGTTTTGGCATTATGGCCTTGTCAACCTTTTTATGACCTAAAACGTAAATTAGGTCATTGATACACTATATATTGAGGGTTTTCACCCTCATTTTGATCATAACAATTCACTCACTCATAGTAAGGTTTGATTTTTAGCGCCCTA
Source organism: Picea sitchensis (assembly GCA_010110895.2). Taxonomy (NCBI): domain Eukaryota; kingdom Viridiplantae; phylum Streptophyta; class Pinopsida; order Pinales; family Pinaceae; genus Picea; species Picea sitchensis. Next base: position 9,734 of record SNQJ01S0085448.1, on the reverse strand, counting down.
TTGGGGTTTTGGCTGAACTAAGTGATGCACACTTGTTGAAGGAAGATATTTTTGGCATTTATGGGGTTTCTCTTGAAGGAAGGTGTTACAACTAGGGTTTGCATGGTTATTTCTTCATGAATTGTAAGTGTTTCTTCTACAAAACTTCTTATTGAATGGTTGTAGTTTAAATTTCTTGCATATTGCTTATAAATTTGCTGAATCAAAACCCTAGGTGACAAGCACACAAGTAGGTCCTTGTCTCATGTCCCCTGATAGAGAAACTTTTAGCCATTGAAAGAGAGAAAGAGAGCCTAGTCGTAGCTACACTCCTTGTTTCTCTTTCCCCTTTGCTAGCTATACCATTTAGAATCCAAGAGGATGAATATGCCCCAGGCCTAGGTTATCGACACTTAGGGCCATTTTCCCTTTAGGGTTTGATGAAAGAGCCTTGATTTAGCAACATTCTCTCTCATTAAGCCTTGTTTTCTTGATTTTTTGCTTCATCTGAGCTAGTCGTTTGCCGGGAAGGAGGAGAGAGAATGAAGACTTTCTTTTGCAACATCGGAGTGAGCCTCTCTACCCTAGGGTTTTGTTTTTGAGGCCTTGCTTTAGCAGCACCTTGAAAATTTTCCCTCTAGTCCTTTGAAATCTCATCTCCTTCAACCTTTGCGTCCTTCACTTATGACCCCATTAAACCCTAAGGCATTGATTTGAGAGTCCTCAAGCGGTGAAGTGAAGGTAATCAAACAAACTCTTAAAACTCTTGAATCTCAAAACCTTAACCCTACTAACTCTAAGTTGTTGACGTCATCATTGTATATTTCATCTTCATTGCAACAACGTTTTACTTTATGAGAAATTGAATGGTAGTTGAGGGAATTTATTAGACTAAGTGTTGATTGATTATATTGGATGCCATATCATTCTTTTATTTATTGACAAGTGATACATTTATCATTGCTATTTTGTAAACATTGACTTCGTCAACATTTACTACTAAATTGCTTATATTGAATATCATATAGTCACTGATTTATATGAAGTACTAACCAAGATTACACGTATCAGTTTCCTTGTTATATTGTCTCAAGCATGTGCTTTTATTTTCTTTGGTTATACCTTATTATTGGATGTTTAGCCGGGACTATCTGATTGGTGGTGATCTATAAAGGGGGAACTTGTCCTTGTCCTTTTATCCTTTGCCCTTTCAAAACCCCAGGTCACTGGGGATGTCTCCCCTAGGCCTAGCCTCCCTAAAGAGAAATAACCTTCCCATCATGGTGACATTGGGTGAGATAGGTCCCTGTTACACCAGTTTGGCCCTCTATCTTATAAATTTTTATCCTAGCTACAAACTGTGCGATAATAGAAGGTATAGGGAAATTAGAGAGGAGGGGAAGGGGTGCAGAATTAGGTCTCAACATTGGCTCCAACTGGGGACAACACCCCCCTATGGGGTGCTGAGAACAATAGATCAGTTCCTTTGAACTCAAAAACTTGCTCCCACCTTCCTTTTCTTACCTCTGTTTCCATGTTCTAGCCATGCTCTATGTCTTTATTCAATCTGAAACTTAAAACTGCAGCTACACCCCAGTGCCTTTGTAGGGCTATGGAGTCTCTTATTCAAACAAGCTACTGAAAATCAACACTCTAAAAAACAATATGCGAACTAAAAATTAAATGCTCAAAATATGAGCTTATTCTCCTACTCCTAACCAGCATAAGTCAAGTTAATAACGTAACATGAAATTTCCAATACAACCAAACAAGCAGGTGTCTGACAACATAACCTTGATTCTTGTAGCTGAATAAAAGAACACAAAAATACACATATTGAATGGGAAGCTTATACTTACAAATGAAACTTGATATCATGGCAAATGTTGTAACATTGAATACCTCTAGGCAAACTAACTCCATGCAAGTGGCCATCGGATCTTGAAAATCATGATGCATGTTAAGTTCATACCAAAAACCTAGATGCTTCTCTATGATTTCAATATCATCTCCTACACTGCTCTCTAAATAATCTTCTTCATAATTCTCATAGACTGGATTACTGCTAAGGAGTTCCATCTTTATCATTGTAGAAATCTACTCCTCATAATCAGGAGATTTATCATAGATGGGTTGGTTTTTAAAAATTCCTGAAACTTGAACTTCAAAATCCTCCATTTCATGACACCCTTGGGAAATTGACTGCATAATAGTATCTTGATCTATTTCAAATTTTGGAGCAACAATCTCATCATAACAAACACTATTAGAGATACTTGATATAGTGTCAAATCTTTCTACGAAATTCTGATCAAATTTTTTGTCATCAGAACAATCAATAAAAATATCCTCCTGAACAGAAAAACTAGAGAAGATTTCACAAGGGGATGACTCTTCTCCCACTTGTTTAACAATAACTTCCTTCTCATTCATACCACTAGAGGAACCAACTATAGAACTCTACATATATAAATCAAACTCCTCACAACAATTTTCAAAAAGCAAATCAACTGGAAAAAACCTTTTATAATGATCACTAAACGTTGCATGGAACTTTTTTAGGGAAGATATTCTAGTAGGAGGAAAGAATCGGTACCATTCATGAGCATCTCCCTCTAATGAGTACATGAAAATCATCATTAATACATCCTCATGATGTATACCCAACCTATGCATGACTTCATAGAATTCAAGCAAATGATATGCAAGGTTATCATCTTTATCTTCTCTAAATATGGGCAAGTAATCACCCCACTCATCTATAGTAGGAACAGTATTTGGAAAAACAAGAACAACAGAAAAATTAAATGGATAAGACCTCCTAGCCAATATGGCTTCCATATGAAAATATGACTTCTTAAAACTGTGGAGTCGCCACTGGATCCTTTAACCATGGAGTCGCCAGGTGAATGATATGCAATTTGAATGTGTCTGGTCTTTGTTCACCATCAAAGATCAGATATGATCATTTTCATTCTCCCAGGGAAAGATATTTTGTTACTCCATTCTCTGGCAGTGGCACCAGAATATGTTGGTCCTAAAGTATGCACCTGGCTTCTAAAGGGAAGAACTAGGCCACCTCAAGTTTGGAATGGTTGGTTTTTTGGATATTTGATTTTGTTGGTTAGTTGGAGGGTTGGTTTACCAAGACAAGAGCATGGATGGGTTGGAAAAATTATATGGATGAGGGTCCTCCTTGGCTGGTGGCACACAAATGACAGACAAATGAGGTAATAGAGGAAAGAACATGGGAAACAACAAACCACTCAATCGATAATTTGTTGTAAGAAGTTTAATACTTAAAATATTATTTCAAGGAATTAAACATGTATCAAAAACAAAATTACTCCCATAGGTTGCAATAGAAACAAACCTTCACCAAATCATTAGTTGTTTTACAGGTTGCATATCAGTAAATACAAGTTATACAGGAGCTGAAGGAAATGAAATGTACTTTGCACAAATCAAAATCGGCATTCAAGATAAGATAAAAGCACATGTAGATTTGGACATAAACACATTGTCATCAAAAGTATATTCACAAGGTAGAGAGATTTAATCCATGCATAGAACAGGTTCAACCAGTTTGATGTATTAATATTATTTTCCCAAAAAATGAACCCTCAAAACATACAAAAACTTCATATTTATCAAACTTGTAGAGGTTGTCATCCATATGGAACTGAGGCTTAATTCTACATTATCAGTTGGAGAACAAATTATTGACTTTACTAAATAATGTTGGATTATAGTAATGTATACTTTGAGCTTGACTTAATAAAAAAGGAGTGGTTCATATCACACATAAATGACCAATTATTATGCCTTAATCTAAAAGAGTCTTGTAATTAAACAACTAAAAACTACTACTACCAATAAACTATACTGATGCATATGCTGGAGTAAACTGAACTCTGTCAAAAACTAACTGGGAGTGACTGAAGTGAACTTTGTATTGGGCATTGGTGTCCATGTGCATTGTTGGAGGCCACTGGGAGATAACTGGGTGTGTTGGCAGCTTCTTCAAGCACTCCTTCAAATTATCTCCTTTAGAAAGAAACAAGTCTTCTAGTGCTTCTTTTGGAGTCTTTGATATTTCTTCTAGAGTTTGGAGTACAATTTCTCCAATTCTTGATTATGGTGTTGCAAGGTCTAGACTTGTAGCCTCAGTTCTTGTACCTGTTGATTGTCATCAAGCTTCTCTGCCTTGACCGTAACCGGCCCTTTCTTCTTGTCTTTCTCTATGATGAAATACTTTAATGCAGGAAATTAACAAGGATAAGCCACTTCAACAATTCGTCGTTCGGGGGCCTTTGAATGAAGAGTGTAAATATCTCCCGAATGACTGAATTCACGAAGTCATTAACCAATGCTTATCGCTAAGCAAATTCACCAGAGATTAAGACACTTTATTCATTTAATATTTCGGGACTTCGGGGCTCGGGGAAACTTTGTTTGCTCTGGATTGAAATCTCTTGTAGTGACAGTCTCCCAGAGTGATGTGGAAGCATGTCGTTACATCAACGTTCGGGGGCTCCGACACTTCGAGGCTTCGAGAAAATGTGCTTGATCTAGATTGAAATCTCACAGAGTGACAATCTCCCGAAGTGACATGACATCATGTCGTCACAACCAATGACATGTCATAAAAATGAGAGTGACACGTGTCACCTGAAATAACGTAGATGACATAACCAAAGTACCTGAAATGAGTGCCACGTGTCATCTAAAATCAATTGACATGTGGCATATGACATGTCAGTTGAAAAAGAATTTATGAGAAAGGGGCTTTGCCACTTTGACACTTTGGGGATCTGAGAATTTGACACTTCGACACTTCAGGGAACTGTTTGTTCTGGATTAAAATCTTTCGAAGTGACAATCTCCCAGAGTGACATGGTAGCCACTTCAAAAATTCAGCATTCGAGGGCTCCGACACTTTAGGGATCTATGTTTATTTTGGATTAAAATCTCCAAGAGTGACGTGGCAACCACTTTGGCAATTCGACATTCGAGGATATTTATGATGGAAAAAATAACAAGCTTGAAGTCTCAGAGTGAAACTTCATATTTCTTTGTGGTTTAAACATCTCGCAATTTTGAAACACCGAATTCACAAGAGTCGTTGATCTTAATTGACCATCAGATCTCGACCGTAAATTTTTTTAATATGTTTGTTACTCACAACCTAAGCCTGAAATCCACTGCTCTAGATTGTTGTGTCTTTCTTTTTGGATGTTTCTTGTGCATATAAAGGACTTGGCCGACTTGCTGCATGCTCAATCAATGATAAACATGAGGACATCTGTTTCAAACTCAAACCAGAACATATAATTATCCCTTAAGAAAACCACAAGATGGTGCAAAAACAAATCGATTAAGAGAGGTAATGATAAAAATGAGTTAGTCAGTAATGAGGGACCAACTTTAACCAACATAAAATGAATGATTTTTAATGAAGGTATAGGTAAATGAGAGAGGAGAGGTAGGGGTGCAGACTTAGGTCTCAACAACTTGTATGACATCCAAATTAGATGATACTTTGTACCATCCATTAGTTGGTAGCCTTTTGTATTTGACTCATACCCATCTTGATATTTCCTTTGATGTTGGTATTGTTGCCTAGTTTATGAAAACACTTCAAGACAACCATTGGAAAGAAGCACAAAGGATGCTTTGGTATATGTAAGGTACAATTCAATTTGGGATACATTATAGTGTAGAAAGGACTCCTTTTTTGGTTGGTTTCATTGATTTCAATTTGGCCAACTACCCTGATAATCGAAAGTCTATTGTAGGTTATGTGTTCAATATTGGTTCTAAACTTGTCACTTGAGGTTGTAAGAACCAAAGAGCGCTTTATCTTTCTTCAATTGAAGCAAAGTATCAAGCAATAGTTTGAGCAAGTCAACAAGCCACGTGTCTTTGATAGATCCTTTCAAAGTTGGAATTCTGGCAGTAGCATCCAACGAAGCTTCGGTGCAACAATCAGAGTGCTATTCAACTCACCAAAAATCGAATTCAACATTATCCATCAAACACATTGAACTCCACTTGCACTTTAACATGAGTTCTCAGAGATCATGTCCTCAAAGTTATCTATTGTCAAACAAATGATCAAGTTTCAAACATTTTCACAAAGACCCTAATGAAAGCCAAGTTTTCAAAGCTTTGAGTTATTTTAGGAGTTTAGGAAGTTTCATTAAGGGGGGATAGACTCTAATGCCTCCTTCCTTCTCTTATTGTGTCATCTTTGTAAATAACATAGTTAACCAACTTGATGAGAACTCTCCATAGTTCTCATTTTTTTAAAGGTTGCATTTAGTGGCTGTTTTTACCCCCATTTTGAAAATTGGTTCTATCGGTAATACCCATTGCTTTTCGAGGATAAAATTACAAAATTTTGCGACTATGATCTGTATTTTTGCAAACAAAAACCTCAAAATCGACCTCCAAATAAAAAAGGGGGTGATACTAGTAGCACCCACTTTTTTTGGCGTTAAAATTACAACTTATTTGAAACCATGGCTTCGACAATTGTTATTGTTATGAACAAAAACCTTAAAATCGATCCTTGAATCAAAACATGGTGCTCCTAGTAGCACCCCCTTTTTTATTTTGAGGTTAAAATTACAACTTATTTGATACCATGGCCTTGACCACCAGTGTCACTATGAGCCAAAACCTCAAAATCAAGACTCAAATCAAAATGTGGTGCTACCTGCAACACCCTTTTATTGTTTTGGGAATAAAATTAACAAAACTAAGAAAAAAAATGAACATTATAAATTAAAAAATAAAAATAAAAGTGAACATTTCAAATTAAAAGAGTAACATAATTTATAATAAATAAATACATAAATAATAAAAAGTAAACGAGAAAAAAAGAAGAAGAATAAAAGAAATAGAAAGTTTATTTATTTTTTATAATATTTTTTTATAAATGGAGAATATTTTTTAAAATAATTAAAGAAAACATTAAAAGAATATATTTTAAAAAATTTCAAAATTTTCAAAATATAAAAAATAAAACTAAAGAAATTTAAAAATTCTTGAAATCAACTTCCTCCCACTCCTGACCCCTCCCCCCTCCCATCCAACCCCTCATTCCCCTGCTCCCATCCCTAATCCTCTCCCTTCCACCCAAGGAGTCTAGGCTCATAAGACAGGGTCGAATGGGGAAGGAGAGTGGGGCAACAGGAGGTTGGTAGTGTGGGGTGGGGGGAACGGTTAGGAGTTGGGGGTTAGAGTATTCCAATCGTCCACCCAAAAAAACCCTTCTTCTTTCCATTTCTTTTTAAATAAGTTACACAAACACATATTAGTATTCCTTTTTTTTAATAATTGATTTTCTTTTGATGTTTCTAAAAAAAATCTCCATTAAAAAAAAATTCTTTAAAAAAAATACTTGGTTGAATTCGTTCGTTCTTCTTCTTCTATTTCTTCCTTTAAAAAAAAAAATTGGGTTTCCGCATCTATTTTTTTTTAATTATCTTATAAATTTTACTACTTTTTTAATTTGAAGTGTTTTCTTTTCTTTTTATTTTTATTTTTTAATTGAAAATGTTCAATTTTATTTAATTTTTTCAATTAAAAAAATTCTTTAGTTTTGCAATTTTAAGCCCAAAATGAAAAAAGTGTGTTACGTGTAGCACTATGTTTTCATTCAAGTGTTGGTTTTAATTTTTTGGTTTGAAATGACATTAGTTTCCACGACCATAACATCGAACAAGTTGTAATTTTAACCTCGAGAAAAAAAGGGTGCTACTAGCAACACCAATTTTTTATTTGGGGATCAATTTTAAGGTTTTTGTTCACAATGGTATCTGTTGTCAAGGTCACGATTTCAAACAAGTTGATTTTAACCTCGAAAAAAATAAAGTGCTATTGGTAACACCCCCTTTTCGATTTGGGGGGTCAATTTTAAGGTTTTTATTTATAACAATAGCGGTTGTTAAGGCCATGATTTCAAACAAGTTTTAATTTTAACCCCAAAATTTAAAAATAAAGAAAAGAAGAAGAGGGAGATTCTAGGAGCACCACTTTTTGATTTGAGAGTTGATTTCAAGGTTTTTTATTGCAATTTTGTAGGGATTTAAGATCATGGTGGAAAAACTGTTGCAATTTTAACCTCAAAAAATGGTGATTCTGGTAGAACCAATTTTGTATTTGGGGGTTTATTTTGGTGTTTTTGACACAAAAGTATGTGTTTTTAAGGATAGAGTTCTCATTTTGATGTCTCATTTCTCGTCAAGTCGATAACTATGTTAAATCCTTCAGTCCTATCCCAAGTTGTCTTAAGGGGGAATTTTAGGATATTTAGACACTTAGGAGTTAGTTAAGTTCAACTTGGTCTAATGTGTCTTTATGTAAAATGTGTTTCTTTAGTGTGCTTTTGTAACTAACTAATTAGACAATCATGATTATGTTCTAGAAATAAAGTGATCCAATGGTTCATATTCTTCTCAATACTAATGCCAACACTTGATCCATGGATTAACATCCATTTGGTCCATGATATCTATTTAAAGATCATGTAGGGTCATTTGTTGATGATCAATTGTGAGAAATCTTCATGTAATATATTCTATTTTTTCATTAATATATTGCCTCAAATGGTCATGTTGGTTGAGGCCATGTATTGTTTCCCTGTTTGATAGTTTTAACCATGTAAACACTGGCGTACTAATCTTCCCTTTGTGAATGTCAACAATTCTCTTAAGATGTTTTCCTGTGTGGATATACCTTGTTTTTCAAATAGTTTTCAAATGGAGTGTTAAGTTTATAAGACACACGTAGAGAACATATTTATCATCAACTTGGGTATGACTTGGGAAATTTTTAGCTTGCTACTAGAGTCATTGTTTCCATAGAGAACCCTTGAGATATAATTGTATAATTTTCAAGGCCATATGGCCGAGAAGCAGTTCTAAGATTTTCTGAATTTACTAGAGCTTGAGCAAATGTTGGCAAGCACACCTCTAGAGCATTTAAAGATCATCTTCAAACATCATTTTCTAAGCCTCATTGATTGATTCTTATTGATCCAAGGACTAATCCTCATCCTGTAAGAGAAGCAAATATTTGTAACATTCCTTATATTTCCTTTTTGCAACACCAATTCTTAATGAGACATTTTGAAATTGGTATCCCTATGAATAACAAGTGAAAGAACAACATTATTTGTTTGTTTAGGATTTTGGAAATAGTGTTGCAAAAGTCTCAAATTTCTCCTACATTTTTCTGAAATTTTTGCCAAGTTTTCTAAGCTTTTTAGGTCCAAGTTTATGCTTGCCAAGTTTTGCCAAATTTTTATCAATTTTTTGGAATTCTCACATTGATGACCCTTGCTGATTTTTCAATGAAGTCGATTTTTACAACATTAGTTGGAAAAGATGATTTCACAAATTTGAGAAACACTGTTGATTAAGGTTGGTTGTCATTGATGTCAACCCTTGAAGAAAGACCCGTAGCACAAAGTTTTGGGTAATGGACCCAACAATGGTTGATGTAAATATGACTCATTATTGTTTTGTCATGGTTGATAAGAAGTAAATATGGATGAACTCCAAAGTGGTCCCCTTATGGTGAAATCCCTCACGGGAAGACGCTTTGTGGAGTAAGAGAAACCATGCTTAATTGTTGAATAATAAGATGAAGGAAAGTGAATTTTCTAGGGAAAATATCCTAGATGGATATTTCTTGTCATGTCATTTCCGGTGGTATGTGGAACGTCACATAATTCCTCACGGTTA
>SNQJ01S0085447.1:0-31829 GCA_010110895.2 Picea sitchensis | reverse complement strand
TTACCAAGAAGCTCTCCATTGATCCACAAAAAGGATTCTTACCAAATGTACATTTTACAAGAGATCCTAGCTTCTTATTTATACTTTCATCTTCTAGGTCACTTAACCCATTTTTAGGTTACTTAACCCATTTCTAGGTCACTCAACCTATTTTCCTTGTTTTAGGGTTAACCACTTTCCATGAATAGAAAGTTCTCCAATACTTTATCATTTAAATATTCCTTCTTGATTTTGTCACTTTACTTTGTCATTTAAATAATCCATCTTGATTTTGTCACTTTACTTTATCGTTTAAATAATGATTTCTTCTTTTCAAGCACTTTTACTTCTTTGACCTTTTGGGGCTTCAAGCCTTCATATGGGGGTCCTCCAACTTCATAAGGCCATAACTCTCAAACCATGAGGAGTTATGTGACATTCCACATACCACCAGAAATGGCATGTCAAGCACTATCCATCTAGGATAGTTTCACCAACAACTTCATTGATCTTCATCTCATTATTCCACATACAAGCATGGGTCCTCCAACCATTCTTCTAGGATTACTCATTCCATAAAGCGTCTTCTCGTGAGGGCTTTCACCATAAGGGGACCACTTTGGAGTTCATCCATTTGTGCACCTTATCAACCATGATAAGACACTAATGATTCATCTCTGCATCGATTGGTTTCCACTTGGACATATATCATTCTCATCAGGGGCATCATATCAATCAATTACTTGACATAAATCAATGACATCAATCAAACTAGACCATTTACATATGATCCAACAATCTCCCAAATAATCAAACCATTGGCGTCAAAGACAAACCATTGGCATCAATGACAACATGATCCAACAAGGAGTAGGGTTTTAATATTACCTTTAGTTTATTAAGAAAATAGGAGGAGAAGGCACGTGGGCCTCATGCATGCCCGACTCTTTTTTTTTTTCCTTTTTTAATTTTATTGTTGTAATTTTTTTATTAATAAGTATTTTAATTGCTTAAATTTTAATTGTTTAAATTATTATCATTTAAATTAAGTTTAAATTTTAAATGGTTTAAATTTTTAATTATTATTTTATAAAACAATATATATATATATATATATATATATATATGTTTTTAAAATAAAACTAATTAAGGTGATTAATTAAAAGTAATTAATCATTGGAATGGAATTACTAATTAATCATTAGTAATTTAATGTTTTAAATTTATGTTTAAATTATATTTAAAATCATGTTTTAAATTATATTTAAATTTATGTTTTAAATTCATGTTTAAATTTAAAATTAATTAAAGTGACTAAATAATTAGTTTTAAACGAAAAGTTTAAGGACTTAGACCAGGATAAGCGGGGGGGGAGGGGCTTCATGCGCACTAGGAAGGTAAGTTAGAGGAATTGGAAAGTGTGGTACAGTGTTAGCGTAGCTACCAGGCGAGAGAGTCAGTAGTTTTCTTAGGCGAAGACATCGAGCTTAGATGCTTTAACCCTAACCTAGCCACTTACCCTAAAGAGAGTAACATCTGTTTACAGACAAGTAAAAAAAACTTACGCCTAACCTCATGTTTTCAAGAATAAGTTACGCTAATGTGAATTTCCTTAGACTCTTCCCTGACAAGCATTTGGGTGATGCATATTCAATTATACAGGATGGTTATGACTCGAGGAAATTGAGGTAGAGGGGCATCATCGCAGGGACCGCCAACGCTGCCACCACCATCACCTGAATCAGTTCTCATTCTTCGCTCTTTGGAGGCCATAAATGAGAATTTAAAGGGGTGTCATCCACGAGGGATCAAAGTGGATCCCCCACCATCTGGAATGGGTAATCCTAAAGCGTCGAGGGATTCAGGGGGAGAGCCTCCACCCGAGGACATCACTAGAGAACTACAGAAGATCAAACTTCTAGAGTTCACCGAGGGTCATGCCAGTGAACGTGCATAGGCATGGTTGGAAGGAATGACACAATGTTTCACCTTAAGAGACTATGCTTCCACATCAAAGGCGAAAATAGCAATATTTCAGTTGAGGGACAATGCCTTGAACTGGTGGGGCAACTTGGAGAGGCAGTTGCACCTTACCCCAGACACCGTCTCTTGGGAAATTTTTGAGGAAAGGTTCTGAAGGAAATATCTACCAGCTTAGTATGAGGAAAAATAGGTGGGAGCATTTCATGCTCTAGTACAGGGAAACAAGACCGTGGAAGAGTACAAGATCAGGTTCATGGAATTGGTAAAATATGTTTCGTACATGGATAATGATCAACAACATGCATAATGCTTTGTCTATGGGTTAAACCCTAAGATAAGGGCCATGGTATGGATGTGGAAACCGTCTTCAGTAGTGGAAGTAGTTGAAAATTCATGTTATGTTGAGGAAAACATGAGCTTAAACGGAGGTATGCTATCGACCTTTCCACATCATCCTGGATTCATGGGGAAGGCCCCTAGGACCTTCTCCAGGAGAGGGAGATCTAGACCACCTCCTTATGGTAATAGAGTTGCTCCAAGGATAGTTTCCATAGGTATTTCAATGGCAGCAAATGCAACATCCCGTTCATCACCAACGACGCAGACAGGTTGACGACCTTCTTAGGGAGAAACTAGTAGCGGTAGGGGTTCCAGGGGAAGGAAATCATTTCAGAGACCATCACAGAGCAGTGCACAGGTTCAATCTCATGTTACATGTTGGGGATGTGGAGGACCCCATTACCAGTGTGACTACCTAGAGTTGCAAGCAAGATTTGTGCATAGAGAAAGAAATGCCTTGATGGGAAGAGTAAGTGGCAGCCACCAGATTTATGCAGCAGTTAATAATCACCAAGCAGAACATCAATCCATGGTGGTGGAATCATCAGGTATGCTAAATCATATCGATGTTAAAATTTTATTTGATTCTGGTGCTACAAATAGTTTCATTTCACCATCTACATTAGAAAAGAGTGGGTTGGCAGCCTACGAGCATGATGACTTTAAACAAGTCGAGTTGGCTTCGGGGGAAAAACAAGAGGTAGGACCTAGTGTTGATAATTGTCTAGTAGACTTGGGAGTGTGTACTACCAGGTTGAAGGTATATGTCACTACTCTCAGGACATATGACCTAATCATTGGAATAGATTGGTTAGAATCCCATCGAGCTATGGTAGATTGTTTCACAAAATGGGTGCTTTGTGTTGACGATGAAGGAAGGCTAGTAGAGATCCATGGTGTATGGAGAAAGGTGTCTCTACGCTTTATCTCAACTATGAAGGTTAAACGGTGCATGAGGAAAGGGTGTTGACTATATGTAGTGGAAGTAGTGAATGAAAGGAAAGGACCCTCCTTGGATAAGTACCTAGTATTGTCAGAGTTTAATGATGTTTTTCCGAACGCGTTGCTAGGGTTACCTCCTGAGAGGGAGCTTGATTTTACTATTGAGCTAAAACTTTGCGCATAACCAATTTACAAGATTCCATATAGGATGACATCGCCAAAACTTTGTGAGTTGCAGATGAATTTGAAAGAGCTACTCGACTTAGGGATAATAAGGCCTAGTGTCTCACCTTGGGGTGCACCAATAATTTTTTTTTGAAGAAGGATGGTTCCTTACGACTATGTATAGATTATAGGGACTTGAACCATGATACAGTGAAAAATAAGTACCCAATTCCACAGATAGATGATCTCTTTGATCAGATGAAAGGAGCAGCAGTATTCTCAAAAATTGATTTGCAATTAGGGTATCACCAGTTAAGGATTAAGGAGGGAAATATTCCTAAAACTGCCTTTCGAACTCGGTTTGGGAATTACGAGTTTGTTATACTACCTTCCGTATTAACCAATGTGCTAACAGTATTCATGAGCCTCATGAACGGTGTATTCCGGAAGTACTTAGACCATTTTGTACAAGTCTTTCTTGATGATATCCTCATCTATTCCAAGAAGGAAAGAGAACATGAGGAACACTTGTGAGTAGCGTTGTCCTGCCTTAGAGAGAACAAATTATTTGGGAAGTTGTCAAAGTGTTCCTTCTTCCAGAAAGAAATTCACTATTTAGGTCATATCATTTTTGGTGAAGGAATCTCTGTGGACCTAGAAAAGGTAAAGGCCATTATGGAATGGTCAGTGCCAAAAAATGCTCATGAGGTAAGAAGCTTCATGGGGCTAGTAGTTTATTATCATATATTTGTGGAAGGGTTCCCTAAAATAGCGAAAACCATCACCACTTTGCAGCACAAAGGGGTTAGGTATGAATTGACAAAAGAGTGTGATAGTGCATTCATCGAGCTTAAGAGGTTACTAACTAGTGCACCAATTCTATGAGTGACGGATATGGAAAAGGACTTCACAGTCTGCATGGATGCCTCAAAGAAAGGGTTGGGGGCCATGCTAATGCAGGATGGAGGAGTGATAGTGTGCATTAAGGAAGTTGAAGAAACACAAGGAGATTTACACTACTCATGATTTAGAGTTGGCATCTGTAATGCTAGCTCTGAAACTTTGGAAGCATTATCTAGTGGGGCGAAACTTTGAGCTCAAAATGGACCATGAGAGTTTAAAACATATCTTTAGGCAAAGGGATCTTAATTCCAGGCAGAGGCAATGGAGTGAGTCTATGAGTGAGTACGATTTTGGTGTTTCGTACATCAAGGGAAAAGAAAATGTGGTCGCAAATGCCTTGAGTAGGAGACCACTAGTCTTCTCCTTGGTAGCCTTAAAAGTCAATCTGAGGGAACGTGTGTTGCCACAAATCCTTGGAGACAATTGGTATTTAAAGGTTATTTCAAACCTCCAGAGTGGGAGGCAATTAGATCCAAAGTATGATGGATATATCCTTGAAGAATATGGATTATTAAGATATCGAGGAAGGATGTACATCCCCGAAGGTGGGGATATTTGAAGTATCATACTTAAGGAATCCCATAGAGCACTTTATTATGCACATCCGGGTTTGAAGAAAGTGTACGTAGACATGATGAAGCTCTTCTTCTGGGTAGGAATGAAGCGCGATGTAGTTCATTTCGTTTCCAAGTGCCTAGAGTGTCAGCAAGTGAAAGCCAACCACCATCACCCGACAGGACTCCTACAACCACATGATGTTCCTATGTCCAAGTGGGAAGTCAATTCTATGGATTTTGTTGTGGGGTTGTTGCTCAAATCTCATAGACACAATGCCATTCTTGTGATAGTTGATAAGTTAACCAAGAGTGCTCATTTTATTCCGGTTAGAGACACTTATGATGTCACTGATGTGGCACGCGTGTTTGTAAGTGAGGTCATCTGTTTGTATGATATACCCAAGAAGATCATTTCATATAGGGACTCCAGATTCACTTCTAGGTTTTGGACAAGTTTGCAGTCAGTGTTGGGGACTCCGTTGAACTTAAGCACAATTTATCATCTGGAAACAGTTGGGCAAACCGAGAAAGTAAATCAATTTATGGAATACATGCTTAGGATGTATGCTATGGATAATCAAACCCATTGGGATAAGTACCTACCTTTGGTAGAGTTCGCCTACAATAACAATTTTCATAGATCCGCCAGAATGCCACCCTACAGAGCTTTGTATGGAAGTCCATGCAGAACACTGTTGAGTTGGGAAAGATTAGAAAAACGTGTGACAGCTGGGCCAGAATTGATTCAAGAGATGGAGGAATAGGTGGTTCATATTATGCAGAGACTAAAGGAAGCACAGGATAGACAGAAAAGTTATGCTGATGCACATAGGACTAACCGAAGTTATAAAGTGGGAGATCAGGTTTTCATCCGTATTAGGCCTAATAAGAGTACCATTCGGTTCGGGAAGGGGACAAAGTTGTCACCTCGATTTATAGGACCATTCAAAATCCAAGAGAAAATTGGACCCGTTGCCTATCATCTCGTACTACCACCCCACTTGCATAAAACTCATAACGTTTTTCATGTATATGTTCTATGTCATTATGTTGCTGACGAATCACATAAGCTAAATTGGAAGGAATTGCAGGTATCGGACACGGGAACCCTCACAGTAAAACTGTTACGCATATTGGACCGTAGAGTCTGACAGCTCAGGAACCATCTGGTAGACCAAGTTAAGGTCCAATGGGACAAGTATAGTCCAGGATCTTCTACTTGGGAGGATGTCGAGACATTACAACGAGATTATCCCTCACTTTTGTGACCACCTTGAGAATATGTTTCTCAAAGGTTGGGTGTATGTAAAACCAGTTTTTGACTTAGACAACTAGGATTACCTGAGGCCTAATCACCTTTATTTTCTATTCACAGTGAAACTATTAATGATACACTTGAACTTTTAAGATGTATGCACCTTTATGAATGTTTAAATGTTATTTGAGTGATGATGAATATGATGCGATCTACTATGTGGATGTAAATTCTATGAATGTTTAAATGTTATTTGAATGATGATGAATATGATGCGATCTACTATGTGGATGTAAATTCTATAAATGTTTAAATGTCACTTGAATGATGATGGATATGATGCAATCTATTATGTGAATGTGAAATCTATGAATTTTTAATGTTATGTGAATGATGGTGGATATGATACAATCTATTACGTAAATGAAAATTCTATGAACGGGTAACATTAATTAAATTATGGGGATATTATGAGGTCTATTTCTAACTTGTAAATTTTGACATTAAAATTTTTGGTACATGGATACTGAATTGAGATTATGTTCAAATGCATTTACATTATGATAATGCATAGATATGTATGAGTTTTTGTCATAGACTAATTTGCAGGTCAATGGAATATGAAATAACCAAGGGATAATGGTAATAAAAGTGGATGTCATGACCACTGACCGAGAAACAATATGGTATGAATCTTGTATGTAAAATTATAATGGTACAAATGCACTGTTATGATATATGGACCAGTGTAGGTTTTCAGGTGGTGAGACTACCCAAAAACTGAATAAACGATGACAAAATTCCTAGAAACATGGTGCCACTGTATATTTCATTGTAGGGTGTGGAACCTAGTCCTAATAGGAGGGGTGGACGCATTTCCCACCATGTATCCTCCGAAACCTAGAGTCATGGGAGGATGGTGTTAGCTCACGCTCCCCTAGACGTGTGATGATGACTGTCAGTTGTCTGTTGGGGAAGCTTGGTCAAGATAGTGACACTTCCACTTACGGGTTCTATTTGGAGTTAGGTCAATATAGTTTATGGTCCAAGATAGTCCAGTAGAGGAAGGATAGGAATGGAATATGGAAGTAAGTTAGGGAGGAATGATGAATAGAAATAGTCGAGAGTGTATGGAGATTTTCCTTATGGTGGAATTTATTGTTTTTCCTTCTAAAAAGAAAATGTGTATATATGTATATTCATGATTACTTAACTAAACTACAATTGTCTAAATAAACATTGTTGAACTATATTATTGTAATTAAGGGATTTCACAAACATTTGATGCAATTTATTATCTTTTATAAAATGAATAGTCTTGTTGATTGGATTGGATGCATACATAAATTACTATAGAGGTGATAGTTATTGTTATTACTACATGCAAGAGACTTGTATGTACTAGCTACACATGCATTTCTTGCACATGTACACTAGTATGTATGAGTTTTCTTGGCTTACTTATTGATAATGTTGTTTATTGGAGATGAATGTGTGAACCATGTGTCATTTCCCTTGTATCATAAAATACTTTAACATCGGGTTGAAGTTTCCTGAAGGGTGGGTGTATGTAACAACCCTAATTAATTAATTAATTATCATGATTAAATATTTGTTTAATGAATATTTGTTTAATTAATTAATTAATTAATTAATTTCATGATTAAATATTTGTTTAATGAATTTTAGTTAATAAATTATTAAGTTTTATTTTGGAGACTTAGTGTATCGGTAGATGGACCCACTTATGGAAGGGGGGATAAGGTGGTTGAGGTTTAATGTGGGGATAAGACGGTGAATAATGAAGGAAAGGAGGATAAGGCAAAGGGAAACACTCGAGAAGGGGACCTTTTTTTTTTTTGGGATAATATTTTTCATACGAGAGAAGGAGAAGGTGAAGAGAGGGAGTTTTGGACTGGATCTGTATTTCTAGATTTATTGGCAGCTTGCTTGAGGAGATTGCTTGAGGACTTTCACAGGGGGCACCTGTTGCTGGGAATTTTGGGCTCGGGGGCCAAGAAACCGTAAGGAATCCTGGGGCTAGGGAGTCGGATAGGCTGTTCCTGGCTGGCTGGGAGGTTAGTCAGTTTTGGCCAGAGCTTCAACTTGGGGCAGAGTTTCAGAACAATATCAGGTTGAGGTAGATATGTTTTATTTTCATCATTATTATGTTGTTGTTCATTATTTATATATTGTTCATAACAATTATGCTGAATATGTTGTTTATTATCATGTTGCTCATAAAATTTAATTCTGCTGAACATTGTTATATGTTGAATAATGAATTGTAAAGAATTTAGGATAACATTTCAATATTTAAACCTATGTTTTATAAGGCTTCGCTTGGAGAGACCTTACACTAAGAACCCAAGGTTAAGATCTTATATGAACTGTGATAGGGATCTGATTGAGAAATTTTTCTCATCAATTAATGTTCATTACATCCCTAGGACTGAAAATCAACAGGCTGATTCACTGGCTAAAGCGGCCTCAACCTTTGCGCCTCCAACATTTTTTAAACTTAAATACCATATAGAGATGAGGTATAGACCTTCCATACCAAATAACATACAACATTGGCAGGTTTTTGAGGATGATGAACAGATCAGGAAATTTTTAGAAATGGTAGATGATTTTTTTGAAACACATGTCGACCAAGAAAACCAGAATGATCTCGCTTGGATCATGCAGGAAGGGGAATATCCCCAAGAGTTTCAAGATAATATTGATAATAGTCGTATGCTTATTTTAAAAAATAATCAAATCCTGAAAGGTATGATACCCTTAGAGAGGTTATTTAATCACGATGATATCCTCGTGAAGTCCACTTTACAACCTCATCCAGAGGAGGTTGAATATTGCGATATAGGTACCAAAGAAAATCTTAGGTTGGTAAAATTATCTAAGTACCTGCCTCCTCAAATAAGAAGTAAGTATGTTGAGTTTCTTAGACAATATAAAGACGTTTTTGCTTGGTCCTATGACGAATTGAGAACTTATGACACTATTATAATGGAACACAAAATTCCTCTGAAGCAAGGTGTCAAACCTTTTAGGCAAAAACTCAGACAGATTAATCCTATATTATTGTTGGTGATAGAAAAAGAAGTGAATTTTTTTTTGGATGCCAAGATCATTGTCCCACTAAGATACTCCTAGTGGGTAGCTAATTTAGTCCCAGTAAGAAAGAAAAACAATGAAATCAAACTGTGTGTAGACTTCAGGAATCTAAACAGATCATCACTCAAAGAAAATTATCCATTGCTTAAAATGGATCACATTTTAGAGAAAGTGGTAGGAGATAACATAATGTCTATGATTGATGGTTTTTCAGGCTACAATCAAATTGTAGTCCATCAAGATGATAAAGAAAAAACTGTGTTCACTACCCCTTGGGGTACCTTTATGTATGAAAAAATGCCTTTCAGTTTAATGAATGCAGGAGAAACTTTCCAACGGGCTATGGACATCGCCTTTGTTGGAGAAAGAGATAAGTTTGTTGTTATTTACCTTGATGATCTAACTATTTTTTCTAAATCTAATGCAGAACATCTAGTACACCTCAAGCAAACTTTCGAAAAGTGTCGCAAATTTGGTTTGTCTCTTAATCCCATGAAATCTCATTTCACAATGAAAGAAGGTAAAATATTGGGCCATATAGTGTCTAGGGATGGAATTAAAATCGACCTGAAAAGGATTGAAGCAATAGATACTATTAATATTCCCAGAAACAGGAAAGAAATTCAGTCATTTTTAGGGAATTTTTTTTTTGTGAAGATTCATTCCAAATTTTGTTGAAATTGTAAAATTGATTACAAATATGCTCAAGAAGGACATCGAGGTAAAGTGGAAAAATGAGGCTAAGGCATCATTCAAATGCATTAAGAAGGTCATAGGTGAAGCACCAGTATTGGAAAGTCTTGATTATTTGAAAGAGTTTTTGATTTTTTCATTTTCTTTTGAGCATACTATTGCAGCTGTATTGTTACAGAAAAATGATGAGGGTTTTGAGAAACCTATTTCATTTTTTAGTAAAAGTCTCAGAGATGCTGAGATAAAATACAACATATTGGAAAAACAAGCTTATGCAATGGTCAAAGCTCTCAAATCTTTCAGAACTTACGTACTTCATTCAAAGATCATTTCTTATGTGCCTACTAGTTTTGTTAAATATATACTAGTTCAACTTGATAGTGATGGAAAGAGAGGAAGATGGTTAGCAAAAATTCAAGAGTTCAACCTAGAAGTTACACCAACTAAACTCATCAAAGGTCAGGGTTTGGAAAAATTGTTGGGTGAATCAAATTTGAAAGCACTCAGAATAAATCATCTGCAAGAGAACAAAGTATTCTTAGAGATAGATGAACTCGATGTCACTGTGCACACAACCAAAATTCTAGAAAAATTCTCTTCTTCAATTTGGTACCACGACATTGTTTCTTATTTATTGACCCTCCAGTGTCCTAGTGAAGTAACATAATCTAAAGCTAGGACATTGAAATTACACACTGTAAAATATTGTATTATAGATGGTCAATTGTATTGGAAAGATCCCATGGGTTTCTTACTGAGTTTCTTAGTAGAATCCGAAACAGAAAAGGTTATAGATGAATTCCATGAAGGAGTGTGCGGAGGACACCATGCTTGGAGGTCAACGACTTATAAAATCCTAAGAGTTAGGTATTACTGGCCGAAATTATTCACTGATGTAAATACTACAGTATGAACTTGTAATCCTTGTCAGTTGTTTACAGGCAAGCAGAAAGTCCCGACATTACCTTTAGTGCCAGTTAAAAATGAAGCTCCATTTTAGCAATGGGGTATTGATTGTATCAGAGAAATTCATCCATAATCGAGTGCTCAACACAAATGGATTCTGACCGGAACCAACTATTTCACTAAATGGGTGGAATCTATTCCTACACGAAACACAACTAATGCAGTAGTGACCAACTTGCTGGAGGAGAATATCCTATCAAGATTTGGTTGTCCCAGAAAAATAGTGACTGATAATGCTTAGGCCTTCAAGTCCATGGCCATAATAAGATTTTGCCAAAAATATAATATTGTGCTAGGACACTCCACGACCTATTATCCATAGGGAAATGGGTTAGATGAGTCATCTAACAAAATCCTGATCACTATAATTAAGAAAGTACTGACGGAAAATAAGAAAGCATGGCATGTGCATTTAAAGTATGCTTTGTGGGCTAACAGGATAGGCACAAAACAATCAATCATAATGTCTCCATTTCAGATGGTATATGGTACCAACGTCATTTTACCAATAAATGTGGCGCTTCCAGTAATGAAACTCGAGAAGGACTCAAACGAAGAGCCAAATGACATTACCAGGAGGATAAACCAGCTAATTGAATTTCAACAAAATAGGGCTGAAGTAGATGAAAAACTATAGAGGTATCAAGATAATATGAAAGCCTTATTTGGCCAAAATTCTAAAGACAAATAATTCCTCCCTGGTGATTTGGTCCTAAAATGGGAAGCCAGGAAGGAAGATGCTGGTAAACATGGTAAGTTTGATCAGATCTGGTGTGGCCCATACAAAATTACAGCCTTTGAGGGAAAGAATGTGTTTCTATTAGAAAACCTTGATTGAAAGATTCTTACTTCCCCTATCAATGGGCAGTACCTTAAGCATTTTATGCAGTAATATGTTTCTAAACTTTCATTGTACATACCGGTTTGTTTTCATGTTTTGTTTATAGTTATCTTTCTTTCGGTAAGTCTTTATTTTTTACTGTAAATATAAAAGTTCGATTTAAAACAAAAATAAAAAAAAATATATATACAAAATGTCAGTGTTTCATGGAAACATGCACAGGAGATCTAGCTAAAACAAGTACAAACAAAGCTTATCAAGAAAGGAAGAGAGATTCAATATGGAAGAATGAGAAAATATATTCACACTACTCCAATGAACTGATGATTGATACATAGATCATGATCATTATGATACAATGAATGAGTGGAATACACTCATATATAGGGCAAAGCATTCCATAATTAAGAAAATCAATCAAGCAGTTAGCTTTCCTTAGGAATGCATGCATGCATAATAGTGATGGTAAAAATAGAAATTCTAAATAGAACTAGTCATTTAACTCCCACTGAACTAGTATGTCAAAAATAGAAATTTCTCCAACACCCCCCCTGGACATCACTATGGAGTAAAAAATGAGTACTGGCTACTAGGCCATTTTAGGTACTCATGTACAATGAAACTAATGAACACTGAATAAAAGTGAGGAAAGAGGGAAAACCACATGGGAACAAAACCCCCCCTCAAAAGATAATGTATCAAAAGAAGAAAATGACAGCTGCTAGGCAACTGTGTTCTTCACTGCAAGACGATCTCTCAAAGTTTGAAACTTCTGCTCATTGAAAGTCTTCGTGAAGATGTAGAAATCTTTATGGATCTGATGAAGTCCTTTGGCAACATGTCAGGCCTTGTACTTCTTGATCCTGTGGACCCATCTGCACCTGAAAATATTCCTTTTTGGTGGATGTGGAACCATATTCCAAGTCTTGTTCTGTAGAAGTGAGTCATACTCCTTCTGCATGGATGCTTTCCATAATGGATTTCCCACAAACCTATTGTAGTTCTGTGGATCAGTAGATTGAACCATATAGCAATGCATGGGCATCGCAGGTTCTGAAGCTAAAAATACATGAGAAGGCTCCTCATGCTGAGATCGAGTCCTCCTCAAATCCAATGGATTCCTTGCAAGGTTGCCTACTGCCTAAAGTGTGGTATGTACCTTCTTGGGCATCTAATGAAGCTTCGACGTTGGCTTCTTATCTGTATGTACTACGTGCTTATTTCCATGTACAGAATCAAAGCGTATGGAATCATCTCTGATGTCTGAAACTGATGGAAGAACAAGAGTATATGCATGTTTCAGTGGAGGTGCATGCAAAGTACTCTCCTTACATGTAAGTAGAATAGAGGAGTCATCGTCAGAAAACTTAGTGAATTTATATAGCCTTGACTTGTGATCCACCTCACCAATTGCAATAATGGAATTGTCATGCATGTCAATTACTGAAACTGAATCTGATGTAAATTCAACCTTTTTGCCTTTCTGAGTGATCTGATAAACTGAGAGAAGATTCATTAAAAGATTTGGAACATGTAAAACATTCTCAAAACTTCCATTGTGGAGTTCCACTCTCCCTTCTCCTGCTACTGCTACTAGAGTATTATCCCCCATGAGAATAGGGGGTCTTGAGCATGGAATCAAGGAAGAGAAAAATTCCTCTTTTTCTGCCATATGA
This sequence comes from Picea sitchensis, assembly GCA_010110895.2. Lineage (NCBI taxonomy): Eukaryota > Viridiplantae > Streptophyta > Pinopsida > Pinales > Pinaceae > Picea > Picea sitchensis. Next base: position 18,410 of record SNQJ01S0085447.1, on the reverse strand, counting down.
TGGGTTTCATTAGAATCTATAATCCATGAATCAAATGAGGAATTAATTTCAAAAAGAGCATGATGATTACCTTTCTTCGGAGCAGGATCTTCTTCCTTCTACTTCTTGACTCCCTCTGGAATGAAGTTTCCAAGGTTGTTCTGCTGAAGTGCATGTGCCATAAGATCGATTTGTTTCTTCATGCATGTGGATTCTTCATGGTTCGGTTTATTGTAGTAAGTGAACTGCTTTCCCTTTTTCTTCTTCTTGGAATCTAAAGAGTCTTTCGAACCTGAATAATCATTAAAGGATTTAGAATATCCCTCCTTCCTATTCTGTTTGAATGACCCTTTTCCATCCTGCATGGTGAGTGCATGTGCTTTGGGATCTTTCATGAGGCCCATATGTATGAGTTTTGTCTGCTCTTGTGTAAGAGACTCAATGAACTGAGCCAATGTAGGCATTTTCCAATTTGTTCCAAAAAGACATCTGCCAGAATGAAAATTGGAGACATATACAGTGTATTCTGGTCCTAGCTTGGCCAAGATTGTTAGAATAAGTTGTTTCTCTTGTGTAGACTTATCAATACCACATTCACCCAATCTTAGTAGAAAAGATTTAAATTTAGTAAAAAAATCTTGTATATTATCAAAACTTTTAGGGTCTAAGGCATTCAACTCTACCTCAAGCATATGATCTCACATCTCATCTTGCTTTCCAAAGAGTCCTTCCAAGGTGGTCCAAATATCGTTTGGAGTCTTGCATGTGGCAACATGAAACCACAAATAAGTGGATATTAACTCAAGAAGTAGTCCTGTGGCCTCATCTTTATGGTTCGCCCATCTTATCTTCTCAATCGATGATGTAGGTTCTGTTTCTGTCACCATTGTCAAATTATACAATCCTTTCCTTCTGAGTTGGAATTCTGCCTTAGGATTCCAATCAAAATAATTGTATTGTGTGAGGATTACCACCAAGTTTTACTGTATAATAGTTTTCATATCCGTCTCTCCCACTGATTCCAAGAACCCCTAAAAATTTATTCTCAATCTGCAAGTGAAAAATTAAGAAATTAAAAATTCATATCAGTTTTAGGAGATGATCTTGCGACTTACTTTCTGAGAAAATGGTGAGGAATCTCGCCAAACGGTTGAAAACCCACTTCCAAAATGGGCAGATTTACTTTCATCACAAGTCATTTCCTAAAAAACGTAATATTTTGGGAGGAATAATTGCTGAAATTTACGACCACAGATTTAGCTCCCTGAAACCCCGATTTTCCTTATTCTTTGGCTTGTCTGGCTTGCTCCAAGCAACATAGCTCTGATACCATGTCAACATTTCATGGAAAACTGCACAGGAGATCTAGCTAAAACAAGTACAAACAAATCTTATCAAGAAAGGAAGAGAGATTCAATATGGAAGAATGAGAAAATATATTCACACTACTCCAATGAGATAATGATTGATACATAGATCATGATCAATATGATACAATGAATGAGTGGAATAAACTCATATATAGGGCAAAGAATTCCATAATTAAGAAAATCAATCAAGTAGTTAGCTTTCCTTAGGAATGCAAGCATGCATAATATCGATGGTAAAAATAGAAAGTCTAAATAGAAATAGTTAGTTAACTCCCAATGAACTAGTGTGTCGAAAATATAAATTTCTCCAACACAAAATAGGTGAAAAATTGCAATAAGAAGGTTTCCAATCTACTATAGTTCCTGATAGCTATCATGATTAACTCATTGCAGGAGACTTGCTAATAATCCAAGAGACTATAAACATCAAAAAGGTGACATGCATGGATACTCACATTAAATATCTCTCGAAAAAGGCAATGGAATAACAATCTATTTGGCTAGAAGTATAAAAACTACTGATGTATGAATTTCTATCTTAAAAACTCAAGTTAAAATATCCCAGGAGATGTAAACGAGTAAGATAGTAATCTCATGTTTACTAAATATTAACACTAAAATTTTAATAATAAAAAAAAAATCAACTTCAAAAAAAATAAATAGATATATATATGAAAAATAAGCAATAAAGAGAATGTAAGGAAAAGTTATGAGTTGAATAAGAAGCTTGATGAGAGTAAGTGTGCCCACAACATAATATCTGAAACCCCTTGCTTTTCCCTTGTCTATGATCAAGATTTCTCCTCACTTGGCCCTTGATATCTTCCCATAAACTTCATAAGAGAAGAAAGGTCTCACCTTAACTTTGGAAACTCACAAACTAACCTTCAAAATGAGAACAACTAAAATTTTTATAATGCCTCTAACTTTAGCTGAACCGGAAGTATGTCTAGGATAATCCTAGCTCTCTTAGTCATTCTAACAAGAATAAATTGATTGGTTTCGCTCAAGGAAAATCCCTAAAAAATATAATAAGAATTCCCCTTAAGAATCTTCCTGAAGCCAAAGATGTTTGAAGGTTAGGAGATGATTAGTCTAGAGAAATTAAAGTGAGTTCACAGACCTCTATTGCTAAATTATAAACATATTTTTTCCCGGTTATATTGCATACCGATTGATTACCCCCACTTCATTTAAAAAGAAAAAGAAAAAAAAAGAGACAGATAGTGAAAGGAAATTCATTTAAATGATTGCCCCCATCTAGTCCAAAGAGATGATGAAAGGAAATTCATTATATGATTTCCCTCATCTCAACATTTAAATTCTAAAATATTAATTGAAGTGGTGAAAATAATTTCAATGTGGGAATCTAATAACTTCATCAGGGTACTGAACAGGCTCGCTGGCAGTGAAGCAATGTCTACATATCTGATAGGATGTTATACATGAATTACAAGATGCTATGGTAACTACTTCTCTTTTCGGCTAGATCCACATTCTAAGCTTATGGGATTCCCTAACTTAAAATATTGGAATTACTTCACCTTGATGCGAACAAGATCAAATAAAACCTGGTAGAACGTTTAAGGTTGTTTTGATTACCTTATACAAATTTGAGGTTAGTTTTAGGAAAGGAAAACTAGTTTAAGCCTAACTCGAGATCACAGAATGTTCTAGTTTCAGTTTTAGGAAAGGAAAACTATTTTAAGGCTAACCTAGTTCCAGAATGTGTTTCACATAACTGCAATAATGAATCCATTCACCTAATAAAGGTAGTTGGTCTACATGTTCTTCTCATCCCGCAAGGAGATGAGATCCCTAGATGGAGCCTATGTTGAAACAAACTTTATTTTGCCTAAAAACCTTAAACTAAAATATTTTTTTTTTTTATTATGGAGCCACTCTTGATTTTAAAAAAAGGGTCAAAATGTGAAAAGCTTTTCAAGAGTTCTAGGTTTCGGGGTTCTGCTATTTACGTAGTTTGAAATTTAACGATTACCTGAAAGTCCCGATACCGAAGTCACGAAAAGTAAATTTAAAAGAACTTAAACTGAGTTAATAACAAAAATAAAAAATGTTTAACGATAATTTAAGCTTATCATATTTTTGTTTTCGGGAATCTCAACTCAAACGACAGTCCAAAATCCTGATGTGTAATTCATGAAATCTCTTTTAACCATGATTAATTAAAGTTTAAACATACTTAATATATTGTTAATCAGTTGCATTTCAACAAATCAGAGAATTATCACTCATCTCACCCAAAATAACCTGAAGCATGGAGTCCCGAAAGTATTAAGCACTTAAGTGTGATTAACTTAAGATCAAAACAAACGGTGATGATATAAATTGGTCTTTTGCATTTTCGCTTTTTAGGATTTTTTAAAGACATTTCATTCGAACTCCCAGTTTCGAATCATCGATATTTGGCAGCATTTACTATAGATTAATGAAATATCTTATAGTGTAATATGCGTATCTCTAGTTGTACTCTCCTCATTAAGGAAAATGAATTTATCGCCCATAGAAGCACAGTCTAATTAAGGCAGGCTGAAGGCGAATAAAAATTTCTAATTCAAATTTCTTTCTCACTTTCAACAAATTAGCAAGTTGTATCTGAGAAAGTTTATGCCTTCTTTTCTGTAACAACTACTCACTTTTTATCACATGTATCATGGCACCTAGGAAAACGCATAAAAAGAGTGATGACGCCGGTGAAAGCTTAAATTTGAACTCGGATGTTCTATCTAATACCACACCACATGTTGTGGATTCGGTCAAGTATTGGATGCAGATTTTTGAAGTCTTGGAGCATGAGGTTAGGAATTGCCTAGACGATTTTGGAAATAAGAGGACTGATAAGACTGAAAATAAACTCAGAGATATATCGAAGGCCGAGATCCATAAAATAGCTACATGGCTGAAACTCATGCCATACAATCACATGATAAACTGGGCTCTGATGAACACCGATGTGCAGACTGGGAGCATCACGAACTAGCAAAAGGTCATCATCAGCTCATTCAGGCTAGAACACATTCAAGTAATGTACAAGTTATCCCATGTTTCTAAATATATTTATAATTCCGAATTCGTAGAAGAGTTTCAACGAAAGGAGTGTACATAATTTGACCAAACCTATCCAGATATAATCAAAGGATGGTGGGGAATTCCAGCAAAATTTAGAGTTGATACCCATGGCGTTTATGCCACAACATCGTTAAATGAATATATAGTTTATATAGCAATGATGTTATGTAGACTATTTGGGAGGAAAATCCCTACCCATTTCCCCGCAGAATGGATGCCAATTATACACGAGGTAGTCGAGGGTTATAATTTCAACTGGGGTAAGATTCTATCATATAACCTAACTAAGGATATTAATGAGTACCAAATAGAAAATTCATAAGGCCAACCAACATCCTTTTATATGGAAGCGTATGTCATGGACTCTATCTACTATATGACCCCTTTCCCATTGATGAATTGGAGCTGGAATCCAACCTGTGCATAACCCATCCATTTCTATGACTCTCAACTATGGGAAGAAAAAGAAAAAGATTTCTTTTACGAAATCTATCACTATGTAGTGATTCCTGTACACCAAATATTGTATGGATACCCACCCCCTTAGATTTCAGAGAAAATCATGGGAAACCTCAAGACAGTTGCAGATTGGTTTATCGAAGAGAATTTCTCTTATGTCAAAGTCTTCAGATGTTTAATTTCCCCTCATGCTCTCCCAAAATTTCTCCCTGACAAACTGGTGTGCAGAGAAGTAGCCTATCAATTAATAACAAGAGGCATTGGCAAAGATTTAAAAGCAATTTAGAAGAAATTCTGGCCAGCGTTTCCTGTACAGATTGGGAGGTTTTCATTGCTAAATTTTGGCCATTCCTAAGTAGAAGTTGTAGCACTTGAAGAAAATAAACTGGTAGATGTTGAACTCAGAAGGCATGATCTATATCAAATTGTAGGAAATCATCTAGCTCATTGCAATATGAAAATGTATGAGCATGAAGACTCCCCTTGTGAAGACATATTTAAAGGAGCCAGAGCCTATGAGGAGATATTAGACAGAGTCCAAGGGTTACCCTGTGACCTACAGGTAAAACATTCTCAAAAATTCCATTGTGGAGTTCCACTCTCCCTTCTCTTGCTACTGCTACTGCTACTAGAGTATCATCCCCCATGAGAATAGGCGGTCTTGAGCATGGACTCAAGGAAGAGAAAAATTCCTCTTTCGCTGCCATATGATGGGTTGCACCAGAATCTATAATCCATGAATCAAATAAGGAATTAATTGCAACAAGAGCATGATGATTACCTTTCTTAGGAGCAGGATCTTCTTCCTTCTACTTCTTGACTCCCTCTGGAATGAAGTTTCCAAGGTTGTTCTGCTGAAGTGCATGTGCCATAAGATCGATCTATTTCTTCATGCATGTGGATTCTTCATGGTTCGGTTTATTGTAGTAAGTTAACTGCTTTCCCTTCTTCTTCTTCTTGGAATCTAAAGAGTCTTTGGAACATGAATAATCATTAAAGGATTTGGAATATCCCTCCTTCCTATTCTATTTGAATGACCCTTTTCCTTCCTACATGGTGAGTGCATGTGATTTGGGATCTTTGATGAGGCCCATATGTATGAGTTTTGTCTTCTCTTGTGTAAGAGACTCAATGAACTGAGCCAACATAGGCATTTTCCAATTTGTTCCAAAAAGACATCTGCCAGAATGAAAATTGGAGACATATACAGTGTATTCTGGTCCTAGCTTGGCCAAGATTGTTAGAATAAGTTGTTTCTCTTGTGTAGACTTATCAATACCACATTCACCCAATCTTAGTAGAAAATATTTAAATTTAGTAAAAAAATATTGTATATTATTCAAACTTTTAGGGTCTAAGGTATTCAACTCTACCTCAAGCATATGACCTCACATCTCATCTTGCTTTCCAAAGAGTCCTTCCAAGGTGGTCCATATCTCGTTTGGAGTCTTGCATGCGGCAACATGAAACCACAAATAAGTGGATATTAACTCAAGAAGTAGTCCCGTGGCCTCATATTTATGGTTCGCCCATCTTATCTTCTCAATCACTGATGTAGGTTCTGTTTCTGTCGCCATCGTCAAATTATACAATACTTTCCTTCTGAGTTGGAATTCTGCCTTAGGCTTCCAATCAAAATAATTGTATGGTGTGAGGATTACCACCAAGTTTTACTATATAATAGTTGTCATATCCATCTCTCCCACTGATTCCAAGAACCCCTAAAAATTTACTCTCAATCTGCAAGTGAAAAATTAAGAAATTAAAAATTCATATCAGTTTCACGAGATGATCTTGTGACTTACTTTCTGAGAAAACGGTGAGGAATCTCGCCAAATGGTTGAAAACCCACTTCCAAAATGGGCAGATTTACTTTCATCCCAGTCCATTTCCTAAAAAACATAATATTTTGGTAGGAATAATTGCTAAAAGTTACGACCACAGATTTAGCTCGCCGAAACCCCAATTTTCCTTATTCTTTGGCTTGTCTGGCTTGCTCCAAGTAGCATAGCTTTGATACCATGTCAGCGTTTCATGGAAACCTGCACAAGAGATCTAGCTAAAACAAGTACAAACAAAGCTTATCAAGAAAGGAAGAGAGATTCAATATGGAAGAATGAGAAAATATATTCACACTACTCCAATGAGCTAATGATTGATACATAGATCATGATCAATATGATACAATGAATGAGTGGAATACACTCATATATAGGGCAAATCATTCCATAATTAAGAAAATTAGTCAAGCAGTTAGATTTTCTTAGGAATGCATGCATGCATAATAGTGATGGTAAAAATAGAAAGTCTAAATAGAACTAGTCAGTTAACTCCCAATGAACTAGTGTGTCAAAAATAGAAATTTCTCCAACACAAAATAGGTGAAAACTTGAAATAAGAAGGTTTCCAATCTACTATAGTTCCTGATAGCTATCATGATTATCTTATTGCATGAGACTTGTTGATAATCCAAGAGACTATAAACATTAAAAAGGTGACATGCATGGATACTCACATTAAATATCTCTCGAAAAAGGTAATGGAATAATAGTCCATTTGGCTAGAAGTATAAAAACTATTGATGCATGAATTTCTATCTTAAAAACTCAAGTTAAAATATCCCAGGAGATGTAAATGAGTAAGATAGTAATCTCATGTTTACTAAATATTAACACTAAAATTTTAATAAAAAAAAAGCAACTTTAAGAAAAAAAAATAGATATATATATGAAAAATAAGCAATAAAGAGAATGTAGGAAAAGTTTCGAGTTGAATAAGAAACTTGATGAGAGTAAGTGTGCCCACAACATAATATCTGAAGCCCCTTGCTTTTCCCTGGTCTATGATCAAGCTTTCTCCTCACCTGGCCCTTGATATCTTCCCATAAGCTTCATAAGAGAAGAAAGGTCTCACCTTAACTTTGGAAATTCACAAACTAACCTTAAAAACGAGAACACATAATTTTTTTATAATTCCTCTAACTTTAGTTGAACCGGAAGTATGTCTAGGATAATCCTATCTCTCTTAGTCATTCTAACAGGAATAAACTGATTGGTTTCGCTCAAGGAAAATCCCTGAAAAATATAATAAGAATTCCCCTTAAGAATCTCCCTGAAGCCAAAGATGTTTGAAGGTCAGGAGAGGATTAGTCCAGAGAAATTAAAGTGAGTTCACAGACCTCTATTGCTAAATTATAAACATATTTTTTCTCGGTTATCTTGCATATCGATTGATTACCCCCATGTTGGCAGCCATTTCACATTTTTATCCTATCCTTATAAGCTGCCTACACAAGTGTTTTGGACCCCTTGATTCTCATCACAATCTTTTGAATAAAACAACGTGATTATTTTGCGCATTCGCACACCTGCCTTTTGTTTTCGTTTTCACGACTGCAAGCGTGAAAACTTTGAGTTCGAAGTCATGTCGATGGCATTAAAATCGTCACTGGATTATTATGGTCACTCTTGTTTATGTGGTCATTTCACTTCTAATTCAATAATGGTCTCACAGTTGGCAAGACACCAAAATCTTTACTCACTTTGCATTTTTTTTGTTAATATGACTTCATTTTTGATGCAAGGTAGGTTGGTGATTGTGATTGAGTCCTTGATACAATGGTGGTTTGGTGTTATATTGTCTTTGATTGAATTCCTTGGTGCAATGGTTTGTTGAGAATTCATTGACATTGTGATTAGACCCTTGGTGCAATGGTTTCTTACAACGCATACATTTTATGATCGAATCCTTGGTGCTATATTCGAAACATTGTTTTGGTTTTAAGTCATACAAACACTATTTCTTGTGCAAATATTTGGGTCGACTTATCATGGTTTTCAATAGTTGTTTGATTGACATTGTTTTTAACACACACCAATAGTGATTTGAATCACCATAGAGTCGTCAATTGTACATTCGATATGAATGTTTTTCATGGGTCTGTTTCGTTCCATCACCCTCACACACTTAGGCATTAATGCATGCCTTGTATCTCGGGCTACCTCTGCTGGTTTTGAGAAAACTGTGGGAATTGGTCCTGTGTCTACCCTATCCAAACCCCTCACCGTTCACCCTATTGACTGTGTGATTTCTCCTATAGGGAGAATTTAATCCCATGGTGTTCAGAGTCTGTTACTGTTTGATAGTGCTAGAGAAGAATTTAACCATGTATTTCCTCCCAGAGACACATTTTTGCGTGAGCGATTCTGGGCAAATGGTTTTGAATCTGATCAAACCCTTGAAAACCCAAAACCGAAATTAGCCCCTTTACCTTCATAGTGGGTGATTTCCTCAAAAATTGGGTTATTATAGAGATCTAGCTTGTCTTTTACAGGTCAAATTTCAGATCCTCTCCATGGCTGTAAGGTGCATTTTGGGTTTGTGTGCATTTGTTGAAATGTTTATTACTTTTCCAGACCTGGGCCTCAGAACCCTTCCACCCGTCCAACCTTGTGCCTCAGCCTTCTGTGAACCCTTGATCAATTCAAAGGGTATTCAACCAGTCTGCCAACAAATTTTTACATATACATGACATGTGTTTTTTAAAAGAAAAAATGTGTAAGCAACTACAACCATCATTCGATTTGATTTCACAATGGTTGGTATGATTTTGTTTAATTTTAGCACGATTTTGTTGTTCTTGAATTAGTATAATGATTGTGTTTGGTCTGAATTAGTTTTATGTAGTTTTGTTTTGGCTGTATTGATTCAAAAACAATTTTGTTAGTTTAGAATTGGCATAAATGATTGTGTTTGTGTTGAATTAGTATCGAAACATTTGTATGCTAAATCGAATATAGTTCTGTTTTGTTTGAATACGATTTTGTTAGTTTTGAATTGATTCATAAACGATTTGGTTTGTTTTTGAATTAGAAAAAAACGATTTTGTTTTAGTAATAAAGGAGTTGTTTGGTAATTCGTATCTAGTTCTGTTGTGATAGCATTGATGCAATATAACTCTGTTTGCAAATAATGACCAGCTACAGAATCGTGAGATTCTGTTAGCTAGTCATAAAAGTTGGATTTTTTTATGGTTTTACAACTGAACATTGTCTAAACTTGTTTATTCTTGTCCACTTTCAGGTTCATACGAATTTCAATGGAAAATTGGACATGCTATGGCAGTTTAGAACATGCTATTTGAGATATAGTTTTGGTTTTAAGTTGTTAGCCAGAGGCAAAAATAGAGACTTGGGAGATTGTGCCCAGATTTTTTGTAATCTGTTTTTGATAATTCCCACAGGGATGTTTTACCCTGTGGCTTTTATATACTCATTAATTTTTGTAATGAACATGATAACTGTTGGGAGAACAAAGACTATGGACTTATGAGGATACAAACTGGAATGAAAGTTGATGTTTTGTAACAGCTTTAGCTTTCAATATATCAGACTTTTATTTCAAGTTTTGTTCATATCAGTTTGTGATCAAATTATCGACTACTTTAGCTATCATAATTTGTTGTAGGTTGATGTGATTTGGTTTATGGGTTGTCCATATTTGATCTCTTTTATTTTATGTTAAGCAATTACTCTGTTTCAATTTAATGAGTAAAGGTTTATCTGCTTCGTTAAATGGACTGTTCTGTACAAATCTTTGCACAGGGATTTATCTAACTGCGATGATTTGTAAAATTTAAGATTGTTGTCGTTTTATGTCTTGTTTGTTCTGTCATTAATATTCAAAGAGCACTACTGCTTCCTGTTTACAAGAAGTTTGTGGAGAATCTGGTGCGGGTTTCCTCCCACCAAACAGCTAAATCAAGTATTGAGCACATGACAAATAGGAAGCATTACTTCAGGTTAGTTTGTTATTTGTAATTTAATAGTTAATAAATTCAAGAATTCTCGGTAGTTTAGATAGATATATAGTTCATTTTTAGAGTACAGATTATTATTTTAAATTGCTCAGCTTAGACAGTTATAATTTTGATTCCTTTCTCAGAAAGATTATAAAAATAAAAAATAATGGTTTTGCTGCCATAAGGCATTTTACCAATGATTTTTGCAAATTTAGATTAAAATTTGTATCCTGTAAGTACTATAAATATATAATTGAGATCTAATTCTGTTGATAACTGAACATTTAATTTCGTAGAATTATTGTTGTATAATATTAGACAGTAAACTATATATATATTTCAGATTTGTTTATAGTTTGCTTTAATTGTTGTTTTCATTTAGATTAGTTCCTTTAGCTTAGTTTTCTTTCATTTTCCTAGGACTTAGATTGGCCAACGGAGCCGCTAAACCTGTCAGAGTGGATCATCCCAAACAACTTGGTTTATTTAGACAACCCCGGACCAGATCCACCCCTCCAGTTGACGAGCGTTCATTTTCGCACGTCAACACCCCACTTCATTTAAAAAGAAAAAGAAAAAAAAGAGACAGATAGTGAAAGGAAATTCATTTAAATGATTTCCCCCATCTAGTCCAAAGAGATGATGAAAGGAAATTCATTATATGATTTCCCTCATCTCAACATTTAAATGCTAAAATATTAATTGAAGTGGTGAAAGGAATTTCAATGTGGGAATCTGATAACTTCACTGGGGTACTGAATAGGCTTGCTGGCAGTGAAGCAATGTCTACATATCTGATAGGCTGTTATACATGAATTACAAGATGCTATGGTAACTACTTCTCTTTTTGGCTAGATCCACATTCTAAGCTTATGGGATTCCCTAACTTAAAATATTGGAATTACTTCACCTTGATGTGAATGAGATCAAATAAAACCTGGTAGAACGTTTAAGGTTGTTTTGATTACCTTATACAAATTTGGGGTCAGTTTTAGGAAAGGAAAACTATTTTAAGCCTAACTCGAGATCCCTTGATTTAAAAAAAAGGGTCAAAATGTGAAAAGATTTTCAAGAGTTCTAGGTTTCGGGGTTCTGCTATTTACGCAGTTTGATATTTAACGATGACCCGAAAGTCCCGATACCGAAGTCATGAAAAGTAAATTTAAAAGAACTTAAATTGAGTTAATAACAAAAATAAAAAATGTATAACGGTAATTTAAGCTTATCATATTTTTGTTTTCGGGAATCTCAACTCAAACGACAGTCCAAAATCCTGATGTGTAATTCACGAAATCTCTTTTAATCATGATTAATTAAAGTTTAAACATACTTAATATATTATTAATCAATCGCATTTCAAAAAATCAGAGAATTATCACTCATCTCACCCAAAATAACCTGAAGCATGGAGTCTCGAAAGTATTAAGCACTTAAGTGTGATTAACTTAACATCAAAACAAAGGGTAACAATATAAATTGGTCTTTCGCATTTTCGCCTTTCAAGATTTTTTAGACATTTACTATAGATTAATGAAATATCTTATAGTGTAAGATGCGTATCTCCAGTTGTACTCTCCTCATTAAGGAAAATGAATTTATTTCCCATAGAAGCACAGTCTAATTAAGGCAGGTTGAAGGCGAATAAAGGTTTCTAATTCAAATTTCTTTCTCACTTTCAGCAAATTAGCAAGTTGCATCTGAGAAAGTTTACGCCTTCTTTTCTGTAACAACTACTCTCTTTTTATCACAGGTATCATGGCACCTAGGAAAACGAAGAAAAAGAGTGATGACGCCAGTGAAAGCTTAAATCTGAACTCGGATGTTCTATCTAATACCACACCACATGCTGTGGATTCGGTCAAGTATTGGATGCAGATTTTTGAAGTCTTGGAGCATGAGGTTAGGAATTGCCTAGACGATTTGAAAACAAAAGGACTGATAAGACTGAAAATAAACTCAGAGATATATTAGAGGCCGAGATCCATAAAATAGTTACATGGATGAAGCTCATGCCATACAATCACATGATAAACTAGGCTCTGATGAACACCGATGTGTAGACTGGGAGCATCACAAACCATCAAAAGGTCATCATCAACTCATTCAGGCCAGAACACATTCAAGTAATGTACAAGTTATCCCCTGTTTCTAAATATATTTATAATGTCGAATTCATAGAAGCGTTTCAACGAAAGGAGTGTACAGAATTTGACCAAACCTATCTAGATATAATCAAAGGATGGTGGGGAATTCAAGCAAAATTTAGAGTTGATACCCATGGCGTTTATGCCACAACATCATTAAATGAATATATAGTTTATATAGAAATGATGTTATGTAGACTATTTGGGAGGAAAATCCCTACCCATTTCCCCATGGAATGGATGCCAATTATACATGAGGTAGTTGAGGGTTACAATTTCAACTGGGGTAAGATTCTATCAGATAACCTAACCAAGGATATTGATGAGTACCAAATAGCAAAGTCATAAGGCCAACCAACGTCTTTTCATATGGAAGCATATGCCATGGACTCTATCTACTATATGACCCCTTTCCCATTGATGAATTGGAGCTGGAATCCAACCTGTGCAGAACCCATCCATTTCTATCACTCTCAACTATGGGAAGAAAAAGAAAAAGATTTCTTTTACGAAATCTATCACTATGTAGTGTTTCCTGTACACCAAATATTGTATGGATACCCACCCCCTCAGATTTCAGAGAAAATCATGGGAAACCTCAAGACAGTTGCAGATTGGTTTATCGAAGAGAATTTCTCTTATGTCAAAGCCTTCGGATATTCAATTCCCCCTCATGCTCTCCCAAAATTTCTCCCTGACAGATTGGTGTGCAGATAAGTAGCCTATCAAATAATAACAGGAGGCATTGGCAAAGATTTAAAAGAAATTCAGAAGAAATTCTGGCCAGCGTTTCCTGTACAGATTGGGAGGTTTTCATTGCTAAATTTTGGCCATTCCTAAGTAGAAGTTGCAGCACTCGAAGACAATAAACTGGTAGATGTTGAACTCAGAGGGCATGATCTATATCAAATTGTAGGAAATGATATAGCTCATTGCAATATGAAAATGTATGAGCATGAAGACTACCCTTGTGACGACATATTTAAAGGAGCCAGAACCTATGAGGAGATATTAGACAGAGTCCAAGGGTTACCCCCTGACCTACAGGCCAAATTTCCTTCCTTCTAGAAGCACAGACGAAGTGGCTTTCCAAAGATACTACAGGGAGAATCAATAACCCCTCCTTCGGAACAAGAAAGTATAAATTCAGGTTTCGAACCAAAGTCTCTGCATAAAGGGATCACAGAGGAAAACCCAAAGAATACCGAGGTGTCTTAACAAAGATCAGAAACTTCGCAGATAAAACATCTAGTGTTTGAAAAAGAGTTTAAATCTAAGGCACCTTTAAAGTCGGATCAAATGGGTTCTCCTTTATCGTCAACTATTCTTGTCGATACCCCCAAAACAATAGAAGGAACACAATTCACAGAGTTAGGTAGCCCTATTACAACATTGACTCCTTTACAGTCAACTTTTGGGCCTCCCCGTCTTGAAGTTATGTACATAAGAGATATTACCCCAATCTCTATTGAAGAAATACCTTCCTTGGACTTCTTTTTCAGTAGGAAGAGGAAAGTTGTAGTGAAACAAGAAATGCACCCGAAAGAAGGTACAATGATAAAAACAACACAGGGTACTTGTTGATGGAAAAAATCTAGAGGACGAGGATTTTTCTACAGAGGTAGCAGGCTCTTTAGGAGCTTTCACAACAACCAATTTATTTTCAATTGATAACTTGAAAGCAAGTCTTAAGCAAAGGAATCAAATTATCGCCTAGCTAGAAAGTCAAATAAGAAATACAGTGAAAAATATTAGAGATGAGATAAATAAAGGACCGGAACAGGCCAGAGTTGCTGACAAACAGGAGATTCAACTACTCAAGTCTAGTTTAGATGAGAAGTGTAAGAAGATGCAATCCAGTCAAGGGAAATTCATAAAGCAAGAGTAATTAGTAAAGAAGTTGCAAGATAAATTGAGTTCTATAGAAATCCAGGTTGTAAATATAACGATATTCCAAGACCAGGCAATGGAAGTGCACCAGAAGCTAGAGGCAGAAAAACAAAGCCTATTTTCTAAAGTAGAGATCATTCAAAACCATTTTTTGGATGTAATTCAATCATTGGATAACATTTCTTTCAAATAAAAAGAGGCTACAACAGGTTGGGCCGCTTTCCAGAAGGTAGATGTATTTTCTGCTAAAGAAGAGGTGCCAGTAACTCCAAAATTAACTTCCGCTGAATAGATCAAGGGTGATATCATGCTGAAGGTATGGGATGCCAATATATCTGAAAGTAGTAAAATGGCCAAAGAGATAAAGGAATAATGTGAAGAGACTTTCGATTTGTTAGATAAAAAATTGCTAGACATTGGAAAGGGCGACTGCCGTGGACTACTTGGACAGATCAATGTTATAAGACATCAACTGAACCTAAAAGAGAGCCTAAATGAGGCCCACATTGGAATTTCGTAGTTGATATAGGTCAATGTTGCACAAATTGACAAATGGCTAGTGAAGCCAAACTTACAGTTACAATCAGTAAAATTTGAGGATAAAAGGATTGAGGATAGGTTGTCGAAAATTTAGAGGAAGCTGTATCTGTTTGAAGCAAAGGATGCGTCAGAGCCTTCACAAAGATTAGCGTAGTTTATAAGGAGGCGTGTCGAGTGTTTTGAGCCAAGTGAAGCAATTTCTTCAAATAAATGATGAAACGATACATGCTGCCCGTTATACCAGTGTATGTAAGAAGATAGGAAAGAAACCAGTGGAACGGTTCAAGTCTTTATTTTTTGTAACCGTTAAATATCTAGGAGTAAGGAAAGTTCCAACCGTCTAGGGTTGAGAACCTTTGTATACATATAATTTCAAAAGACTTAGAGAAGGCTCTTTTTTGGCCGATTATAACAGATAAATGTCTCCATTAACAGAATTAATACAAATGCAAACCAAAGATTCCATATTCCGTCAAACCTGAGTTATGTGTTCTTTTGTTTCTTCATTTTCAACATCATTTCTTATATGTCTTTGATGAATGTTTAACTACAACTTAGTACAACATCTACTGTTGTTATTTGTTATTTAGTCATCTAATTGTTTTACAAATTTTCCTCTGTGTTTGCTATCAGCAGACACACGACCTGTGAACTATTTAGATCACCATATTTTATGCTCCATTAAAGGTTTCTTGTCTAATTTCTTCTTCTGTTACAAAGTGATATTCTTCCATGATTGATGCCTCACATTATTTAAACAACTTTGTGTTTTCTTTCATCACATACATTATTTTCGATTTAAATGAGGAATGGGAAACGACCTCTGAAATTGTTACATTATTAATGTTGGCATGTTTTACAGGCAACGTATGCTTGTCATTGATGGAAAGTACAGCAACGATGATGGCTTAAGTACAACAATGATGATCAATAGTGCAGTGATAATCGGGGAAGAGCAGCAACAATGATCGTTGGATCAACAATTTAGAATTCCCGATGGCTATCAGATCTCAATGTAGACAAGAAGAGCGCGTTGAAGAGGAGGATAGATCTCAGGAATTAAATCCAAGTGCAGGATTCAATCATCGTCAGATCAAGGAGAACCTGCACATTATTTAAAGTGTAAGGAGTAGTGGGCTCACAAAATCCTGAAAGAAGGAGGACCATCCATCATCAGGCAGGACACGTGAGGAAAGATCGTCATTTTGCTGACTGGAGAGTCAAAGGAACGGGGTTCCCTAACCTCTCAAAATTGCGATGTGAGAAATCACGACTTAATCTGAGCCGTCAGATCAAGGTTTGATCTGGACCGTTGATCCCAGACCATTTCAGAGTTTCGCGGATCGAGAGTTGGAGATGTCAAAGAATAATAACCACAAGAATCCTGAAATCGCGATATGCAGAATCACAACTTAATCTGAGCCGTCAGATCAAGGTTTGATATGGACCATTGATCCCTGTCCATTTCAGAGTTTCGCAGATCGAGAGTTGGAGATGTCAAAGAATAATAACCACAAGAATCCTGAAATCGCGATATGCGGAATCACGACGTAATCTGAGCTGTCAGATCAAAGTTTGATCTTGACCGTTGATCCCAGTATATTTTGGAGTTTCACGTATCGAGAGTTGGAGATGTCAAAGAATAATAACTACAAGAATCCTGAAATCACGATATGCGGAATCACGACGTAATCTGAGCCGTTAGATCAAATTTTTATCTGGACTGTTGATCCCAGTCCATTTCATAGTTTCGTGGATCGAGAGTTGGAGATGTCAAAGAATAATAACCACAGGAATCCCGAAATCGTGACTTAATCGCAACCGTCAGATCAAGATGTGATCTGGATCGTTGATCCGACCCCATTTCGAAGCTTCATGGACCGGGACTTGGTAGTGACAAGAACACTGAACATCAAGAATGTCAAAATCGTGAAATGCGAAATCGTGAAATGATCTGAGCCGTCAGATCAAGTGTTGATTGGGACCGTTGATCCCATGCCATTTCGGGGTTTTGGGGATCGCGGCTTGGAGAGTTGAGATGCCTCAGATTCACGAAATGCGAAATCACGAAAGTGCCTTATGCATAAGGTTGTGGTCACAGCCCTTGGTCACATCGGCGAGAGATGGAAGAAAGAGCTAGAGAAATCAAGCTCCTTTTCGAGGATCGCAACTGGGGATGTTGAGACATATGGTCACACGAATGTCAAAATACCAAAATGAATGCAAGATCCCATGGAATCAATCCAACAGTGCAGGTGAATTTGAACAAGATCGGAGGGCTACTGTAGCACGACACAATGTAACTTCCAAAAACCACTGATGGTTTCAGCCAGAGGACTCGAAGACACTTGAGGATGATTGACAGAGAAGGTGAAGATCCTCTGGGAATCTTCAAGAGGGATGAAGATGTTCATGGAGGTTATTGACAACTGGATGAGAATTGAGGCCTATAACTAGAACAAAGAAGTTGAGCTCGATTGTCACAGAGAAGACGAAGAGTCTCAAACTGCCAGAGAGGCTGAGGAATATGAGTACAACATACAGTGATGCTAAACGAGTGGAAAATGAACAGAGAAGCTGAAGAGTCACGATGATGATCAGACAGAGCACTCATGTTGTGGAGGAATTTGGCACGGAGTGAGCATGCAGAGGCATTGCGAATATTGCATGCACAAAGACAACAGAGACGATGAGAATGATAAAAAAAGAAGTGATAGGGGTTGTCGCTGTGAAAGAGAATTGAGGTGTGTACAAGTAGGGAGAACGCGTGAGCAGAAACACACAGTCGAGGAATGGTGCATTGAAGGGATATGGTGCATAGAGAATAAAAGGATGAAGAACAGAAAGGGATAGAGGTGTGTAGAAGACACTGATGCAGACAGGGCAGAGAAGTGTAACAGAACAACGACAGGGCTGGTAAGCCATTGAATAATTTTATATCCCTATAATAAGTTTTAGTAACAGAGAATTTATAATTAAGTGTGGTTGGGAGGTGCTAGGGAGGACTGGTGTCCTCAAAGGTTCAAGTGGGTGCTTGAACACAGGGAGTTGGTGCTTCCTTCTAGTTGGTACTAGAGAAACTAGGGAGTTGGTGCTTCCTTCTAGTTGGTGCTAGAGAAACCAGGGGGTTGGTGCTTC
>SNQJ01S0085446.1:23140-34287 GCA_010110895.2 Picea sitchensis | reverse complement strand
AGAAATATCTTATGATCATCAACTTAATCAATCAACATATGAGATGACAGTCATATATAAATTGAATGAGCCTCAACAAAGAAACATTCACTCACAAGATATCAGAGACAGGAAAGAGAAATCTGACAGCACAACTGAGGGAAGCTTGAAATCTTTCATAAAATAAGAATAAGTCTTTTTTGTTACAGTAACAACATGGTAGAACTCAAAATCCTCCCTTACTCAAACTGAATTCCCAGGCTTTATAGCCTTTACAAACATTTTCCAGATCTTGAAAGAATGGATCTGATTTACTAAAAAGAGAAAGTCAAACTATATTTACAAAAAGATAGGGATAAACCCCAAAAAAGATGATAATCTCTATGATCTGGTCCTTAAGATGTGTTGATTGTTGATGACGTGAAGATTAGCCTTCCAAGGCTTCTTCGACCTGTTCTTCCAAAGATAAATTCGAGCTGATGATGTGTAGCCAAAAACCCCTGAAATTTTGCCTATTAAAAGATGCCAAATGTGGTTAAAACTTTTCTTCTTACCTTATCTCTTATAAATAGCCTTTAAATCTGAATTGATAATTCAATATTTGACTATTCGAAGAAGTTTCGTCTCATTCTGATTCGAAAATTTCTGATCTGTGAGAAATTTCAAGCATTTTGGTTATCACAGACTTTCGGTGGTTAAGAGTATTGAGTTTTGAATGCCTTATCCACTGAAAAGGCCCCCTTTCAGTGGTTAATGAGCGCTCCTAGGCTCGAATAAACCACCGAAAATCAAATCACTGTCAAAAATCAAAATCTCAAAACTTTATTTACCTTCATGCTTGCATTTAGTTTCGAGGATTCTTAGAAGAAATTCCCTTCTTTCTGTTACCAACAGTTGTTCATCCAATCTCCTGCTCTTCTCCTTTTCTTCTGTTTTGGTCAAGGCATAACTTTGTAAGCCCGGGTACAATATGCAACAAACCCAGCTTTGAAATATGTGAATAATACTTTCGCACACCAATATCACCATTTCAAAACCAAGCATAGATGTATTTAAATGTTGTAAATTGTTGCTCATTGCCTCCCAAACCTGATTGGATACTTTCAATTAATGCTCTGTTCGTAGCACGCATTTCCTCAATACTCTACAAAGGCGCATTGTTTGGACCCTAGTTTTAAATTTCAGTTGTAGATGTAGCACGCACATGATTTCTTCCTAAAATAGGAGGAAACTCATCTGAATCATGGCACTGTTTCTTGAGCATTAACAACAGTAGGCTGACTAAAATACTTTACACTTCTATTACTATTTGACTGATTGAAGGATGAATTCACAAGTTACAAGAAAGAAAGAAAGCTGGACTGAAAATGTGTCCTAATTCTGCTGCATTAAGAACCCTTATGTTTCCTTGACTACCACGTACAGGTGCAGCCATAGACTTACCAGATCTCTTTCCTTTGTTCTTAGATTTCTGCAAAGCGTTTTTTGACATCCCAGGAAGAGGAGGCAAAGAAGATTCTTCAAGAGGGGAGTTAAGTGTTGTCTTACTCATGGAAACATGTGCTACCGTGTTAGAGGAAAGCAACGAAGACGCTGGGTCAGGGCTCTACCCAGCATTAGCTATATTTTCGGGAGTGGCAGTGAGCATGGCTTCATNTCGCAAGACTCCTCCCCCCCCTAATCACTCACCTATAGTGACTAGAAGCCGTTCACACGATAATATTCCCCTTCAAACAACAACTACTTCAACCGAAGATCCGCAGATCACAGTTGAGCCAGCAACCCCTAATCCTATAGGTGGTGACATCCAAGATATTGTTCATCAATCTCTCATTAAAACACATAGTGCCTTAGCTCATATTAGGCAACCAAACCGTCCATGGGGTCAACCTTTGGATTTCTCTGATATCAGAGAACAATTAGGTGACACTAACCTCACTGTGAATCCTACAGATCCAAACTTAAATCCTGTTGCAAGAGGATATGGGATACCTCCTTCACCACCTCCCTCATCTCCTTCCTCTTCTGGAGGAGATTACTCTTCTGACGAAGGCAATTCACCTTCTCAGCCTTCCACACCCACTACCCCAATGGAAAATCAGAACAACCTTGCTAGACCCTAGTTGGACCAGGATGTTGTAGCTATACCTGGAGCCCAACATCCTTTACCTAAGCACCCGGAGAAGTGGCTTCCTAAGTTTGATCCTGACTCAAAACAGATAGTTGAAGATCATATTAAAAAATTTATGTTAGCCATTAGACTCCGCAATGTTGAACATGACGATGTTGTCTGTAGGTTGTTCCCTTATACTTTCGAGGGTAATGCATCCACTTGGTACTTTTCCCAACAACCCCATACCATCATGTCTTGGGAAAAGTTTGAGTCATGATTTTTGGAAAAGTTCGGAGACGGTAAGCCTCCGGAAGTCTTAGTCATGGACCTTTCTAGCTTAAAAATGAACCCAAAAGAAAAAGTTAAAGATTTTAATCAAAGATTCTTAACACTTAAAAATCGGATCCCTGGAGATTCTATGCCTGCTGAGAGTCTTATAATAGCTTACTACACTAAAGCTTTACATCAAAGTATAGTTATTTGGGTTAAATGATCTAAAAAGGCCATGTTGTTAGAATCCTTCGAGGAGGCTAGCCAGATTGAAAAAGACATACTTAGTCTTAAGGACTCATCTAGCAATGAAACTGAAACTAGTTCTTCTTCCAAAAAGAAGATTGAAATTCTCCCCAGACCTACTCAAAGTAAAACACAACCTGAAAACTCTGATTTGGAAAATTTAACTAAAGTTGTTCAAAAACTGTTGAATCAAGCTATAGACTTAAAAAGGTTGACTGAAGAAGCTTCTTCGAGTAAAGGACCCTACAAAACCCCTTTCCGAAAGCCTTTTCCTACCAACCGACCTAATCCAAACCCCGAAGGCTTAAACCTAGAAAGTTTGCAATGTTCTCTTCAAACAATTCTAGAGGCCCAGGATAACTTGATGCCCCCTGAGATCCCTCAGAAGGAAGTTGAACATGAAACAATTCAAGAAGAAGAGTCTTCTCCAAACATCTTTGGACACTTCTTGGATAGTATCTTTCAAGCAAACTTCGAGACTGTTCACCCTTATAACACTAGGAGTAAGACAACAAACAAACCTTCCACCGAGAACACTACAACTTCACTTCCAAAGCCATCTAAATCAACAGAGACTAAACAGAACAATGTGAACCCCAACTTAGATTATGATGTTGTTGAAGATCTTAAAAAGTTAAGGGCTAACATTTCTATTTATGAGTTGTTGAAGTTTCCATTTTTGTTACAAAAAATGTTGCAAAATATTTCAGAGAACGGCAAGAATGGTAATTCAATTGGTAACAAGGTTGTGCAAAGCAAAGTTCCGCAGAAGACTTCCACTAAAAATAATACTGATCCTCAATATAAAGGAAGCCTTCCTGTAGTCCCTGTAAATAATGTAGATAAAGTAGCCTTAGAAACTGCGAGTAAAAAGCCACAAGCTACTACTCTTAGTACTCGCAAAAATGTACCTCCTTTTCTTTTAACTTTCGAGATTTTCAACAGAAATGTGCATAATTGTATGGTGGACTCAGGAGCATCATCCAATGTGATGCCTTGGTCTGTTTTCCAAAATATTAACGCTGAAGTGGAACCATCTACTTTAAAAATCATACATCTTGATCGGACAAATGTCAAAGTTATAGGCAAACTAAAAAATGTATTGATTAGATTATCGTCTAACCCTAAGGTTCATCAAGTTATTGATATAATCGTTGTGGATATTCCAGAAGTGTATGGTCTGTTTTTGAGTAGGGACTGGTCGGAGCAGCTACATGGTTACTTCGCGGCGGACTGGTCTCACTTATGGCTTCCAGAGAATGGTAAGCCTAACAAGATCAGGGTGAATCGTGAGCGCTATCTTAAGTTCACGGTCACAGATTTAAACGATCCTAACGAACCATATACACCTTCTGCTGATTCACCCGAAGTCCAAGGGATGGACACTTTCTTCGACAATTTCATGGCCGAGGTTTCACCTATCAACAATCCAGAATAGCAGTCTGAGATCGTAGCATACATGCAACCAACAGCTTCTATGCAACAGTCCCATGTGTCCAATGGAAACCAAATTTGGTCTCTATATTTCGATGGTTCTAAGTCTAAAGAAGGAGCTGGAGTTGGTTGCATCATTATCGATCCGGCAGGTAACAAGACATTAATGGCTTGTAGACTAGAATTTGAATGTACTAACAATACTGCAGAATATGAGGCCTTACTGCAAGGTCTCAGAAAAGCTCTGGATATGAACATTCAAAACCTGGTTGTATTTGGCGACTCTGAAATAGTGGTTAGATTGGTAAGAGATTCTATACACTGTCTTTCCCCGCATCTCAAAAGTTACCAGTCTGAGGTATGGAGTCTTATGAACAAATTTTCTGCTTTCAATACAAATTCCATTCCTAGACTAAATAATGTTGAAGCAGATCTACTATCTAATGTAGCCTCTAAACTTATTCCTGCAGAAGGCTTATCCCCAAATGCATTCTCCGTCGAGCTATTGTTTCGACCATATGTTCCTGACAATATCACAAACTGGAGAGTATTTGACGATGATCAGCAAATCATTAACTTTCTACACATGGAAGAAACCTTTCAAGACATAGTGATAGATGAACGCACACGCGACGACAATTTGCACGATTTTATGGTAATACCTGATCTGAAATCTCCTAAAGCTCTGTCGGACATTGTAAATTCCATACCCAAATTCATAGTTAGATTAGAAAAATTTTATGATTTTGAAGATAAATTTAAAAAGACGATCAATTGTAAAACTAATAGTTCCTCGTTGTCTTACGAAAAATTCAATTTAGGAACTAGTGAAAATCCTCGGTGTATTAATCTAGGCTCAGGATGTTCTAGACAAGAAAAAACTGCTTTTGTTAAATTGTTTAAAGAATTTAAGGATGTCTTTGCATGGAGGTATGATGATCTCAAAACGTTTGACCCTAATATCATACAACATGTCATCCCGATAAAGCCCCAAACCTTACCCTTCCAACTGAAACTGAGGAAGATGCACCCTAAACTAGAACCGACCGTTCAAAAGGAATTGAATAAACTCCTAAGTGATAAAATAATTTTTCCTGTTAGACACACTCAATGGGTGTCCAACCTTGTCCCAGTTCGGAAGAAAAACGGGGAAATTCGACTTTCGGTCGATTTTCGAAACCTCAATAGAGCGTCTGACAAAGACAATTATCCTGTCCCACCCATGGAACATATCCTTCAACAGGTATCTAGTTCCGAGAGGCTATCCTTGTTAGATGGTTTCTCTGGATACAACCAAGTCTTGATGTCTCCGCTAGACCAACTCAAAACTACTTTCCGTACCCCGTGGGGCACTTATATTTATCGCAAAATGCCCTTTGGATTGATTAATGTTGGTGCTACCTTTCAAAGAGCAATGGACATTGCTTTTAGAGGCTTAATCAATCACTCCGTCATAGTTTACTTAGATGATGTGACTGTTTATTCTAAAAACAAATACGATCATCTAGCTCACTTACGAGCCGTTCTGCTACAATGTCGTAAATACGGCATCTCCTTGAACCCCAAAAAATCCATCTTTGCAGTAGAACAGGGTAAATTACTAGGATTCATTGTGTCTAGTGATGGGATGATTATTGAACCCAAGAGGACTCAAGTCATCACTAAACTTCCCCCACCTACATCCAAAAACTCCATGCAGTCTTTCTTAGGCCAGATTAATTTCGTGAGAAGATTCATCCCCAGTTTCTCTGAAATGGTCAGGACTCTGTAGAACCTGATTAAGAAAGACACCCAATATCAGTGGGGACCACGGAAAACCAAGCTTTTAATGCCATAAAGAAGGCCATAATAGACGCTCTGTCTCTCATGAGCCCTGACTTCTCTCAAGATTTTACACTCTATACTTTTTCCTCTGACCGTTCCTATGCCACAGTCCTAACTCAGAAGAATTTCAAGAACAACGAAGTACCCATCGCCTTTATGAGCTCTGATTTCAAAGGTGCTGAACTTAACTACCCAACGGTTGATCAGCAAGCCTACGCTATTTTCAAAGCAGTTAAGCATTTCCGGTCCTATCTTTTGAAGTCAAGGATGAAAGTCATTGTCCCCTACCTTGTCGTAAGGAACTTGTTAGTACAAAAAGAGTTAGGAGAGAAGAGAGCCAACTGGGTNATCACCCCAGCTCAGATCGTGAGAGGCCAAGGGTTGTGTAAGTTGGTTTTTGATTCGAAAACAGGACAACAAGAAGATAGTGATATGACAAACCTAGAACAACGCGATCAAAGTTTAATTTGTTGCGCACAAAACCTCGTTAGTCCTTGGTACTGCGATATTAGATTATGTCTTGAACATGGGTCAGCACCCCGTCACCTTGACCCCGCCAAGAGAAGAGCGTTAAGACTAAAGTCTGCCTCCTTTCATCTAGTTAATGGTATACTGTTTCGTCATAATTTTGACGGCGTACTGATGCGCTATCTCGAGAAAGAAAAAGTAGAAAAAGTCTTGCTCAAGTTGCATGCAGGAGAAGCTAGTGGTCACTTTGGTGGTGACACCACTGCTCATAAGGTTTTAAGAGTTGGTTATTACTGACCCATGATTTTTAGAGATGCCCATGCCTTGTGTCGTAAATGTATCATCTGTCAAAAAGCATCAGGGCGGTTACAAAAACCAGCCTTCCCTTTGCAACCTGTTTCAGTAGATTCTCATTTCCAGCAATGGGGCCTTGATATCATAGGTCCAGTTAACCCTTCATCCTCGCAATAGCACAAGTATATTGTGACAGCCACAGATTACTTTACACGATGGTCTGAAGCTGTTGCGCTAAGAACTGTTAACACCAGTTAGGTGATTGCCTTTCTAAACTCGAATATTATCACCTGTTTCGGTATCCCTGACTGTCTAGTCTTCGACAACGCTTCATACTTTTCTTCTCTTGAGATGAGCGAGTTTTCTTTGGAGAAAGGAATAAAGCTGAAGTATTCTGCTAGTTACTACCCCCAAGGCAATGGATTAGCAGAATCAACAAACAAGAACTTGATTAAAATTATAAAGAGAACCGTGGTTGAAAATCACAAGAATTGGCACAATGCACTGCTGAACGCGTCGTGGGATGATAGGGTAACACCCAAAGCCACTATAGGTAACTCCCCCTTTTTTCTCGTTTATGGCAGAGAATCGATTCTGCCACCTCACATTCTTCTTCCTTCGCTTGAGTTATCACAAAAGGTCCAAGAAGAAGATTGTCCCCCTTTAGAAAACCGAATTAACGCTTTGATGAAGCTAGAAGAAGTAAGAGCCCAAGCTAAGTGTAAGTTAGATCAACATCAACAATTGATTAAAAGCTGGTTCGATTCTAATTCCGCTTCTGATAGGAATTTTGAAGTAGGCAATCTCGTCTTGAAGTGGGACAAACCACACGAAGGAAAGGGTGAGCACACCAAATTTCAAAACTTATGGCTTGGACCATTTTTAATTGCTGAAAAGTTGGGTCCTATTTCCTTTCGATTGTAGAGTCTTGAAGGGCAGCTTGACACCTACCTGGTGAATGGCCAAGCCCTAAAAAGATACTTTGTTTGATAACTACCCTTGTATATTATGTATATATTTTTCATTTTTGTTTGTGTTTTCGTTTGCTTTCTGTTTTTTTATTTTGATTTGAATTGATCAGTTTGTGTTTTTGGACATACACATACCTGTACACTGAGCTATTCAGACAAATATGATAGAAAAAATTTCCTCCCTGAAATAACTTCTGAAAATTTGTACAAACATCAATGGTATATCTCTGAAACTAATATCTATGTTGGAAAATTTTGTTGTTTGAAAGAAGTTTACTGATTTCAATCTCTGAGAAAAGTTGGTCATGATCATCTATTATCTTTTTACGCTGTCCCTTTTCCATAAAGGAATGACTCAAAAGATGTCTCCCTGTCATAGGAAGTTGTTTTGTAAATAAAACATCTTTGGACCTGAATAAAGGACAGTTCTAAAAAATTCTGATGAGGTCTGAAAAAATATGCTAAAATATCGAGATTTTTAGCGTCACCCCGCTCAGCTATATATCTATAAAAGAAAAAAAAAAATTATTAATAAGAGCTGTGGGAAGTGCTTGTAAACCCGCTGTGATACTGAACAAGTCTGCTGGCAGCGGGTAAATGCATGCATGGTGTTATCACTCCAGGAAACTCTCCTAGGCTGTAAGTCGGAGATTCCTAGTAACTAACTCTTTTTGAAGCAATTTTCTAAATAAAGGTGTGCTTTTGTGGATCAAGATGAATATCTAAGAACTGAATTGTGTTTTCAAGACTGTCTAGCAATATAAAATCTCACAAGGCCTTCTAGCCATGTAGTCAGACAAGGTTTGATTAAATGGGTAAGGAAACAGCTATTGAACCAGATTATACTTCATACCAACAAGCACAATGGGTTTAATAACCAAAGAAATATCTTATGATCATTAACTTAATCAATCAACATATGAGATGACAGTCATATACAGATTGAATGAGCATTAGCAAAGAACATTCACTCACAAGATATCAAAGACAAGAAAGAGAAATCTGACAACACAACTGAGGGAAGCTTGAAATATTTCATATAATAAGAATAAGTCTTTTTGTTACAGTGGCAGCATGATAGCACTCAAAATCGAACCCCTTATCAAACTGATTTCCTAGGCTTTATAGCCTTTACAAACAGTTTTCAGATCCTCAAAACATGGATCAAATCAACTAAAAATAGCAAGTCAAAATCTGTTGCAAAAGAAGTGGGATGCTTCCTCAAAATGAGGCCAATCCCAAATTTGTCTCTATTGATTGTTGGTGTAGTGTAGAACAGCCTTCCAAGGCTAGATGATGACTTTTCCAAGAGATAAAATTCGAATTTGCTGAGGTGTGCCAAAATCCCTATATTTTTGCCTTTGAAAAATGTACCAAACTTGATTAAAACACCTCTTCTTGGCCTTTATCCATCAAAGTAACCATTGGATCTGACTTGATAATTCACCACTTGTCTATTCCAAGAGGTTTCATCTCATTATGCTTAAAAAATTCCTGATTTGGGTGAAATTTCAAGAATTCTGGTTAAAACAGGCTTTCGGTGGTTAACATAGAAGACTTCTGGGTGAATTAACCACCGAAAGTCAGAATTTTCAGAAAAAACTGCCTTTGGGAAAAATCAATTTTCTCAGCCGTGGAATGTTCGTTTTGCACGTGCAAATAGTCGATTTTCATCTACAGATCATAAGATTTCCAACAGTGAAATCATATTTTGATTTGGAGTTAGGGAAGCTAGAAAAATTTTCGTTACAAGATTAGGCATCATTCTTGCGAAAATGACAATGCATTTTTTGTCGTTAACATCTGGCTCCAACTGGGATGGAGACCTCCCTGCGAGGTGTCCAAGAACCTAGCAGACCTTGTGCCTTTAGTATTGGGCCATGGAGTCATTCAACCTTTTTGGTGGTTAATGATCACACACACAGACTCGCCTAAACTACCGAAAACAGAAACTTATCCAAAAATCAAAATTTAATGAATCTCGATTACCTGCAAGAGTATAAAGACCTCAGGGCTTGCTAGACGAAGCTCATCTCTCTGTTTACAATGCTTCCAATTCTCAGTATGAGGTCCACAGGTACATCCACCATAACTATCTTCCATCATGAATATTTTCACTGTTTGCATATTTCAGCCTTCCAGAAACACAATGAGGAAAACAGGCTGCACCACCACTAGCATTTACATAAGGTATAGAAGCAAGATCAAGGCCTACAGTGAACCAAAAATCCACCGGATTATGTGGACGATCATAAAAACGCCACCGATAAGTTTGCAGTAATAATAAAACTCAGGCTGTGAAGCCATCAACAAAAGGTGTTGTCGGTTGCAACCATGTCTCTGTAAACCTTTTCGGGATCGTGTATCAAAACAACAACAACTTCAGGTACAAATCATTTTTAGATCCTCTGATATTTTGCCCTTTTAAAAATGACCAAATATAGTCAAAAAACTTCTTTTTGAATTTCTTTTTCAAGAATAGTGTTTAGACTTGGTTTGATAATTCATAATCATCCTATTCCAGAAAATTTCACATCATTCCATCTTGAATATCTCGAATCTGGGCAGAATTTTGAATATTCTGGTTAAAACAGCTTTCTGTGGTTAACAGTATTTGGATTTAAGCACTTTATCCACTGAACGCACTTCTTTTCGGTGGTTAATGAGCACTGGAGGGCTCGCCTAAACCATCGAAAAACATAAGTATTTCAAAAATCAAAATATCAAAATTCTGATTACCTGCATGTTTGTAAATGACTTCAAGGCTTCTTAGATGAAGCTCCTTTCTCTCTGACTAAACTTGTAATTTCCTCCTGATGGGTTTCAGCTTGCAACTCTCCTTCCTTGGGATCTTTGTGCACGTTGTCTATTGGCTAAAATTCGTTTCATTCTTTTTGGATCAATGTTTGGGTCGAGCCCCATTGTCGATGACGATGTGGGCATTTCAATCTTTACTGCTTGCTGGAATGGTTGCTCACCTTTGCAAAACGCTTTGAACTTCTGGCTCACTTTTGAACTTGACCTGATACAGTCATGACTTTCTCTTCCATAGAAGTCTCGATCACCATCACATATGTAAAAGAGTTGCTTAAAGCTCGATGGTCTTGGTTGGAACCTGATACAATTACTTAGCCGGCTTTGATTATTTATGTCAAATGACTTCGAAAGGTGCTTCTGTTCATTTGTTGCATTGCTTGCATCTGTCCCGAGGTACTGAAGCACCTCCATTATCAGTTGTTGAAAGACTGGAATTTACTTGCTTAGGTTGCTCTGCTCCATCTTTTGAAGTAAAGGAAACGACATTAGAGGAAAACGAACAAGAGTAAGTAATTCATTCAAAAGTTCTAGCCTTTCTGCAAAGAGTGTGTCAGGACTGCATTCCTCTAACTGCCGACTTGCTGCTTTCCAACCATGAAGGCCATCTCCTTGTGTTCCCCAAGTTAGAATAGCATCCAGAACCCTTTCCTCAGAGATCACTACCAAATGGGGGTGCTGCAAAAGCCATAATAATCACAACTCAAAATGTTTACTACATTTACCTATCTCTC
>SNQJ01S0085445.1:1070-34288 GCA_010110895.2 Picea sitchensis | reverse complement strand
CTCTATATGGACGTCCTTCTCCACCTATACAAGATATCCTTGAATCACAGTTATTTATGATCTAATCCTCTAAGAAAAATTCCTTCTCTACTGGGTATCAATGTATCAAGTGTATCGCCCTTCACCCTATCCTTTCTCTTATATGATTGATTTATGACCTAACCCTAATCTCCAATGTGATTGATGTTAGAAAAAATACGATCACAGAGAAATAATGTAAAACATATGTGGAAATAAAACAAAAAATCTACACAATACAATATAGACACAAATATATGTGGTTAAGACAATATGTGATACATCCACTAGATAAATTGTGAGTCCTTCCTATATTATTATTCAAAAAATGAAGGGATACAACCTACAATACACCTTTTGTAAGTTTATCTTATTTTCTAACAGTCTCCTCTCTCAAAATACAATATTTACTCTCGTCCATAGCCACAATACAATTCCCTCATACATAAAAGAGGGTATTCTTCTAGGGGAAAAAACCCTAACATAACTTATATCTTCATATATTCAACCTAATGATTGAGGGTTCAAATTGACTACAAAATTACAATATCTTACAAGGAAAGTTTTCCAAAAAATTATCTTCGGGGGTGCTTCCCCTGAACCCCCACCATGGGGGGATCCATATAGTTTCATCACCCCCCTTGACTCCTTGGTGATATATGTGTGGGGAAATATCCCCACAACCCCCTGTTAAGAACTTGGATCCAAACATGCCTAAACAAAGACCTTTGAATTAGGAAGATAATTAAGCTCCACAACTAAAAATTGACGACTAGGATTACTTCTCACCTTAATTGAGATCGATGGATATTATTTCATTCACTAATTATGATTAAATAAATTCCTTAAACGAAACTCAAATCTCTAATAAAATCACTCTACTTTAATAATTCCTTTAATTAAAGTAAAGTCTCAAGGTAGAAGGATTTGGATTAATTTGAAACATCTAGACACTTAGAAGTATGTGGAAATACCTGTCCAATTCTATGAAACATCAACATTTGAGGCATTCCTCTAAGTTCCCCCATTGATAGATAATTAAATATTTCATAACTCTCATAACATGAGCCTCCATAGAACTCACGTATGACATCTAATTCATCTTGTTAATCTCCATCCATGTTCCCAAACAATAAAGGGTTAGAATATCCAACATCTTCCTAATCTCCTAGTCACTGCCATAGAAATAGAGAAAAATATAATCTACAAAAAGAAGGGGTGTTAGAGATATCCTTACACTAATATGTATACCACTTAAAACCATTCTAGACTTGGAATCCATAATCCACCTTCTTAAACCCTCTGCTACAAGAATAAATAGCTAGGGAGATATAGGACAACCTTGCCACAACCATATTCAAGGTTTGAAGAAAGGAGTAGATGAACCATTTATTAAAATGACAATTTTTGGTGTAGTGAAATATGACATTATACATTTAACCATTTGCAATGAGAATCCAATATGAAAAACCATAAGATTCACAAAGGTCCACAAAACCCTATCATAATCTTTTGATAGGTCCAACTTTCAATCTAAGCAGAACACCTTCTAGTAGAGATTTTTGTGGAGGTATTTAATATTACCAAATTTGGAAAAAAATTCAAAAAAACCTCTGCTACAACCTCCTCTATTGGATGCAGATATTTTAATGGATGTCCCACATAACTTAAAAAAATTGGGCAGGCAGAGGTTGTAGCGGATTTTATTTTTTTCATGATTTTATTGTAAGAACACATTGGTGTGTCATTAAATAAAACTCCTTGGGGCATACCAAAACATAAAATGCACCAAAATGACCTTACATAAAATGCTCCAGAACATACATAAAACAAAAAACCATCGATGCACCATTACAAAAATTGTCAGTGAAAACATAAAAAAAATTGCACGAGACATCATTATATGAAAATTCCTCGGTGCATAAATAATAATAAAACATGTCGGTTCACCATTACATTAATTCCTTGGTGCTTACATATGAAACAAGCGCACTGGAATGGTTATGGTTAATATTTCCCAGATTACAATTTTGTTTTATGCAACTCGAGTGTGCTTGTGTTTTATTTAGTATACCTTTTGGTGTTTATACTATATATAACATCCTAGTGAAGTTGTATTATTAAATGCACTAGAGTGTTTAATTTTTTTAAGAATTGATTCCCTTATTGTATTTAAATAACCGATAAGTATTTATCACATGCCCACCATATAACTTAAAAACCATATAATATGTTATAAGAAATTTTATGCATCAATGATTTTGTATAACTAATATGTATCGATGCTTTAGTATTATTAATATGCACTGGTGCGTATAACCCATTAAAAATTATTGTTATCTATATTATTTCAACCCCCATTTTGTGACTTCATAAGAATGCACTAATATATATGTATTTTAATTCATTCTTTTTTCTACAAATACTTTTTATAATCATATTGTTTTCTTTATTTTTGTTATTGCATTTTGATATAATGAAAACATGAATTCCTTATCCATGGGATTACGCCTATTGTGACATCCCCCCCAAAAAATAAAGAAAATAAAAAATTATTTTGAGAATTTAAATTTCTGGAAATTTATTTCCGTTTTTAGTAAATTCGAAATTGGAAAATTTTTGCCATTTATGGAAATTCTGAATTTCGAATTTTATGGTTGTAATAAATGATTTTGACTGTTGGTTAGAGATTTGATTTGTCCCAACTAGATATTGGACAATGAGACTCGTTAAAAAAACAAAATATTTTATTTATGGAAGGAAGACAAATGGAACAACCATGTTACAAGAAGCTGACCATGACTCCATGAGTGGAGAACATGTTGGAACTACCCATGGGCTGAGTTTTACAAGTGGAAAATTAGTGATTTGGCCATTGGCAGCCCCTGAAAATCAGGGATTTAGGAAGCTGCGAAAATTTCCAAGGAAGGGAAAAGACCTAGGCAAGTTACAAATAGGCATATGCGAGGAGGCATGACAGTGCTGAGTATGTTGGGGAAGAATCTATTTTGTTTTCCTTTTTCACTTGTTGTTATGAACAATGGGAGAGTGTGAGGCAAGGTAAAAAGTAATTGAATTGAAGGACAGTGCTAAAGAGGGATTTCCATATTCTCCCTTATGGACTCATGGTCAGGCTAGGGGGTGAATTGGGCAAGTAGTCGTGGATGCTCAGTTCTACGGTTAGGAGGAACGTGGTTGTTCCCTTCATTTTCTATGCAAGTCTTGTTCAGATATGTACCCTAAAATCTATCTGTCATAAGGATTTTTTTTTTGGTTGTATTGAAACTACTATTTGTGTTATCATTATATAGAAGAGAGTTCTAGTAGCTGTCTGAATGATCGTGTAACTGCCGTAAATCTTTTATGTACTTAAATATTCAGTATTCTACTCCTCTGTGTAACGAAATTGGTTAATGTTAATGAGGTTCTTAACATTGGTATACATGTAAGATCCTAGACGAAGGTTGTTCGAAAATTCAGTGAGTAATCTATAGGATTTAATTACAAAGTTATTTTTCAAAATCAATTGTTTTATTGGTATCAATGAGTGAATAGAGTCATTGTACACATCTATAGGTTTATAGCAAACTTTAACATAGTAGAAGGAATGCACGGAGCTATTGTATGCATCTATATGTTTATATACATATATATCAAATAATAACATAATCAAATAGCCAAACAGAGCTATTGTATGCATCTAATTACATACATCAAACTTGAAACAAAACCATTATTTGTGTTTCAAACTTTAACAGAGTGGAAGGAATCTACAACGCTTTCATATGCATCTATATGTTTATATATATAAATCAAATATCAACATAATCGAATAGTCAAACAGAGCTATTGTATGCGTCTATTCACATACATCAAACTTGAAATAGAACCAGTATATGCGTTTCGAACTTTAACAGAGTAGATGGAATGCACAACACTATTATATGCAGCTAGATGGAATGTACAACGCTATTATATGCGCTTCATATTTATATATATATATATATATATGGTATATATATATATATATATATATATCAGCCAGGAAATCATAACCGAATAGCCAAACAAGAGCTAATATATGCGCTTCCATGTACATGTTATCAATGGGAGACCATGGAATTTAATAGCCCGTAAGGAGTTCCCCGAAGGAGTTTGTGCCAAATTGGCAAACCCAATATTGTGGACCCCTTTGAGGTTCTAGATAGAATTGGACCTCATCACTAGCACTTCCTCCCACAAGAAAACACACATAATGTTTTCCATGTTTCATTATTGAAGAAATATGTATAAGAGACAAGACCATATAATTGACTAGTCTTTGATCCACGGAACCGGAGGGAGAATTTCTACCGTAACCTTAATGCATAGTAGACAAAAGAGATATCCCTCTTAGGAACAAAACCATTTCATAGGTCAAGGTGAAGTGGAAACATTTTGGCTCCTTTATGAGGCTACATGGTTTTCGTGGAGGATTCCATGAGACGTGCATATATCTGATTTTGTTTATCAGACATGCAATTCATAAAGAGATAAGGAAACATCGAAGACGATGTTCCCGCATATGAGGGAATTGTAACTCGCTTCCAGCTTGTAAATATAATCGGACTGGCCAAGAACCAGCGTGGCAAACTCATAAATGTGAATATGTGATGTAAATAGACCTTTGAGGAAGAGGTCAATGAATGAATAACATTTTGAATTTATTGGAAGGATTGATGAGAGGGTATGTGCATAAAAGAGATCTCGCCGCTTTGGCACCGGCGAACTTCCAATCGAATTCGGCCAAATCGCATTTTGACCCAATCGCCCGAGAACCAAAAAGCTGCCTACTGGCCCTGAATTTAATATCTCATAGCCTAGTAGGATGGATTATGAGGGATGGGATGATGAACCTCCCATCCATAGAGCCATCATGCCCCGACAATGGTAATCACACCACACACAACCCCGCCAGAAGAGGATAAGGCGCGGTGAAGCAATTGGGGCACTTAGGGGAACCATGGAATTACGCCAGAAAGTGAGTGATAGAACAGAGGAAGGATTGCAACCTTCACCTCCTGGTCACTGGCAAACAGAAACACAATCTCACAACATCATCGTGTCCTACCAAAGTGGCTAGTGTGGGCATGTCGGAGTTGCTACTACGCTAGTGGAAATGAGCACCCCTCTCGCCAGCTGCGGTAATCTCACCTCTCATGTTATTTTTGATAAGTGTTTTACATGTTGCATCTTGAAATTTATATTCTGACATTTATGATCATAAGCTGTGGAATTGTGAATGTTTTCTTGTGTAAGAATGTTTGTGAAGTGTTTTGATAAGAAACAATAGATATATGCTTATAAAAGAAAGACCGGTAATGGCTTCTATGTTGATAAATGAATTTAATTATGCATGAGTTGAACCAAGTCGGACTTCCAGTCCATCCTTGGGAGTTTGTTTCCTTTTGTCTGTTTCCAGGAATGCCCTGTGTTAGATCTCTTCACAGAGATTCTTTCCTTGGAAAGGTTTACCAAGAAAATGGAAAAAGGACCTGAATGCGCAAATCTTAGCAACCCTGTACGAAGAGGAATGAACCTCTTAAAATCCCAAAGTAGCAACGTAGGGATAAGAATCGATCGACAGACGAGATTCATCGAATACAATATTGGTCTATTTCATCGATCGTTAGATTGATCTAAAAGAAACAAGTGGCATTACATTACCTTGCCCCTTTCCCCATCTTCGTGGAATAATTATCATAACCGAGATTGTAGAGCCCCAAAGTCTAGGAGAACATCTCGACCATTGATTTTTCCACATCCATGAAGTAGAGGGACAGTGCGCGACGGGGGATAGATCTGAACCGTTATATCCTATCTAGAAAAACCCTACATCCATTGGATCTGTCAAGAATTACACAAGGTTTAAACCTCACACGAAGAAACGCAGAAGCGAAAGTCCCGAGAATGAGTTTGTATCGGGATTTCGGCATTCGCGAAATTGGGAGTCACAATGACATGAGGTCGTGATTGCCAGCGTGAAAATCCTTAAACCAATCTGATTCATCCATCATAGGAGGACATCGCGAGCACACGGCGTTCGCTCATCGGATCGAAGTGACAAGTTGCCGGAGTATTTCGACAGCAGAAACTCCGAAATCATGAGTTTGCTCAAGACCGGCCCCGTCTTAGGAGGAAGCATGTATGCTTATCTGAGCACGCGCAGAAAGTCCCCAGCAAAGTCACCCATCGGAAATTAAACCGGACAATAGGGTTTCTCCACACCTCGAAATTTCAAGTCCTAATCCCACAAATTACAGCATCAGGGCTGTCATTATATCAGCATATATCAGGATTCAGTGGATCACGAATCCCCGAGGACTGGTAGTACATCTCGCCTGAAAGTTCAGCAACCATTGGGATATCGCTATCTTATGCAGAGATAGTGCCCGCTGGTCGAGGGTTTATCCAAGAGGGCTAATACTGCAGTGGTACTATATCATCGGGTGGAATCACCGAACATCTGAGATCTGGATTCGTAAGAGTAGTCAGGAACTCTGATGACCGTCGGCTCCAAAACCGTGCGCACATGCACTCTGCCAGAAAGAGCGTAGTGTCAGAGCAAGTAATGCGGACAAACTCTCGACGCTTCGCCCATGAACCAATTGAACAACCTGGAGCTGACATGCTTCGAAGCATGACCGCAGATCGCCTCCATGTCTAATTGATTGAACACTTAAGAGTCTGATTGTTGCACTGGAATTCTGCACCAAAACCCGTAAGGATCCATGTTGTTGTGGATCTAGGGAGGCTTACCGGCCGCCGATCTCCCATTGGTGGGAACTTTGGAGACCCCTAAAAGTTCGTGGATTTGAATGGAAAGGTAAGGTCGTATCGCCATTCTTCAACCGAAAGTCAAACTTTGGACGGGTTTTAAGCGCGTGGAAATAGTATAGGGTCACGTAGACAAGGTCCCAAGAGAGAAACTTGCCCTCTAAACCCCAGGACTTGAGGTTCCACCATTGAGAAACCAACGGTACCTTGATGTGGTAAAGCGTGGACACAATCGCTTCATACTTCTCCGCAGCAATTCAGGAAGTCCCAATTCCTTGCAATCAAAACCAGAACAAAACTGGTACCTATAATTTCTCGGACATAAATTAGTTCCTTCTGAGCATAAGGGGATTAATAATAAGAGTATGCTCTAGACCACTGCAATCTTTGGCCCCTCTCATCCAAAATGTTCAAAGTATCTATGCAAAACTTCTTTTGCGATAACTTGACGAGAGAATTATTTTAATCTAGATAATATTTGAAATGAGCACTTGAGAGATAATATAATCTTCCAAACTAAGTGTTTAAATAAAGCCTACTATGAAATATCCTCTATCCCTTCACTTATTAACGCACACTCACATGTGGATCACAGATGGAAGTTATTAGAATTAAACCATACTAAATGCATCCTGGGAATAGCATGAAGTTGGTGGGGACGAAGGGAAGCAAATAACATTTGGGACTTTTTTTGAACCCACAACCCAAGACTACAAAAAAAGGGTTAAGTATAGAATAATGTGGTGGTAGGTCAGACTCACATGGATGTGAGAGAGTGGGGTGGATGAGAGAGGATCCACAGTCCTGGGCCAACCCGTGAACCCACCATTTAAAAATGACTCAAGTATACAACTATAAGGATAATAGAACCCTGAAAAAGAAAAAGGGAATTAGGGTAAGTGTATAAGAGGGAAAAGAAAAGGACAAAGGAATTTCTGCAAATGTATGGGGAGTGTCTTTGGAAGAGGGAATTGATCTCAACAATAATTTGTCTTTAACTCAGTTAGGTTGCATAATAGTGATAGTTTTTTTCCTATTATATGTTAGTCTTGAGACAAAACATGACAATCTTGGGGTTTTTGTTGGGAGATCATGATGGAACATGGGAACTTTGTGCAATGTCCATTGTGTGATAACATAGAAGTATGATATGTGCTCAGAATACCTAGGGTACATATTATTGGTAATAAAACTATAATCACCACTATTTTTGATAGAATGCAGACTCAAGAAACCATTAGGGATAGTGAAGTCCCCTTGTTCAGGGAGATTGTCCATCACCAAAGACAACAAATTGAAAAAATTTCAAGATGAGTGTGTATCTTTAAAGAAAATGATTACTAGTTTACTCAACATCAACACCATGGCCTATTGAATGGCTTGGTTATCCCTTGAGTCATATGAGGAAAAATAGGAAGAAATGATACAATAATAGACAAAGGATGTGGATATTGAGCATGTGGAAGAAAAAATTATAACCAATAAAATGCAACATGATGAAGATAATAGATAATTGGGCCTCATATAGTAATGTTTCATTTTTTCTAAAGTCTATATCATTAGGAGTCTTTCTGTGAGTATATATGTGTAATATTAATACCAATAAGTGTAGGGCATGAGTAAAGTTTTCAATTCATTATCATACTAACATTCTTGATTTCCATTTTCTCTAAGTTCTTCTTAGTTTAGTTTATATTTTGTATTGTAATATATCAAATTAACTGAAGCAAACACTTTAAAAACCTGAACTACACTAAAATTAATAAAATAAATTTTAATTAATGAAAAACATAATGCTATATTTCAACAAAAAACTTATTTAACACTTCAAAAAACTCATTTCTTTATTAATAAAATATAATAAACTCAAACAAATTTGACTTAAACCACCTATAATGTTCAAACAATTTTTTTATTAACATATATTTTATAGGGATGGTAGGAAGGGGGATCATTGTTGATCCCAAGGGAAAGAAGGAAAACACATTTGAACAGGGATTGGGCAGAGCCACAAATAACCAAGTTGAGGCTCTTGCACTATATCAAGGTTTGAGGATTATTTGACTTAAGGACAATAGACGGACTAATTGTCGTTGGGGTTTGATTTATTTATTAAATTAATTATTAAAACATTTTGTTTAAGCATTAGTTATTTATTTAGAATGTTTTCTCAATTAAAAAAAGAAGTGTTAATATTTTAGAGCATTGAATTCTTCCATGTGCTCAGGACACTCAAGGAACAAGTAGACTTGTTGGTCAATAAAAAAAGTAGGCTAGAATGAGTTATTATCAATTCAAAAAGTAAGGAATTAACCTTCGACCTTGTCCCCTAATCATATGATATTGAGGTTAATGATCAAGGAAAACATGTCATACACTTGGAAACATAATACATTTGAGGTGGATTTATACACAGTTCAAAGGTTGGGATGTACACATAGTGTGGTCTATTTACACATGTTATCATGAATCCAAGAGTGAGTTAATCAACCACCCTAGTTCATAATTTCTAATGCAGGTGGGAAATGCATGAAAAACATGAGGAATTAATGTTTGTGGTTCTTTTATGGGTTGTCATTTTGTTGCAATTGAGTTTGCTTCAAGGTTCAAATCTTCCCTTACTTCTATGGAACTTCATTTCTAGGTCTTGGCTAACTTCTATCTTTGGATTTGGTAGAATTGAACTTCTAAATGAGAATAAATGGTCTGTGGAAAGAAGGGAAAATTTTAAAGACCCATACTAATCTGAAAGTGTAGAAACATGAATTTTGATGAAAATTAAAGTTCCAACCATGAAATGTGTGTTAAAATTCTCTTGTAAAAAATATTCAAATTTTATAAGGATTTTATAGAATTTATAGAAAGTTTTGTGATTTTCTTTTAAAAGAAAAATACTTTTGCCCTATAGAATATGAGTGAAACATTAAAAAAAATGGAATTGACAAATATTTTTCTCGAAAAAGACATGGCTTCTTTGGAGTATGTGGAACTGGTGTCCATTCGGCCTCTAGAAATGGTGGTGATAGTTGATCTTTGTATGGTCCTAACATGTCTCAATCCTGGGATTAAACATCCTATGTCCTGGTGTTGTTGCTTCCATTTGTTCCTAGAAATGGATTAATATTTTGTATTTCGCTCAACTAGGTTACAAAATAGTGGTAGTTGTTTTTTTAGTCTAGATTTGGCTTGGGACAAAATATGATAGTATTGGGGTTTTTGTTGGGGATTTTTATGGTACATGGCATGTTGGTCAACTGTCCACTATGTGAGAATTGTAATTCAACCACATGTCATCATAATAATCTTATATACACATTATTTGTAATAAAACTATAATCACCATTATTTATGATAGAATGCATACTCAAGAAACCATTCATTATAGTGAAGTCACCTTGTTGATGGAGATTTTCTACCATCAAGACAACAAATTGGATAACTTTAGAATGAATTTGTAACTATAAAGAAAAGAATTGTTCATTTGGTCAACATCAACATGCATATCTAATGCTATGTTATTCATCGAAATATCTCGACAAAGAGAGGAAGAAAACACTACAATAATATCCTTGATGTGGTCAAGCTATACAGTCGTGATTAGAACTCTATAACCAATAAAATGAAATAGGAAGAAGATCATGAATAACTAGGCCTCATATAGTAATGTTTCGTGTTTTTTTCAAGTTTGTCTATCATTAAGAGCCCTTTTGTATGTATATACGTATAATAAATTTTAGGAATACTTTTTGAATTTATTTTAATGGATTATTAAAATGTCAGAACCGGGGTTATGGTTCTTAGCTTGGGTGGTTAGATAACATGTTTGTTATCCTCCCCGCTTGGGTTCAATTCCCACAAAGTCAACTTTAACTTGTTGTGATAAAGCTAGAAGAGTAGACACTCCTTGGAATAGAGGTTCCACTTCAATAAATATAAATATATATATATATATATATATATATATAAACCAAATTTTGAATTCATTTAAAATAGTTTTATATATGTATTTAAATGTTATACAATGGAACTACAATATCTTTATAATCCCTATATAATCATTTATATTAAAAAAAACATTCGCATCTAATTTTGTAAGCCAATTATAAAATGATATTTTTATATATATTCTTTGGCTTTTACGGCGATTATCAAACATTGCATCAAATTAACAATGTTGCGACATGTGACCCTTCCATTTCTTCATATCTAGATTATGTACTTAGCCCGGCCAAACTTCTTTGTCACTAATTTACAAGTCATTTAAATTTTCGCATCACATTTTGTTTTATTCATTGGAGAGTTAGCACCTTGAGTCTTATGGATCGAATATCCTAGAGTCTATAAAATTCAATAAATTAAGAGTGGATAAACATTGAAGAGAATGAATTCAGTGTTGAAAAATGCGTTTAATTTAATAAATTATAATATTTTGTTTTTATTTTTTCAAAATAAATTGTATAACTTACATATAATAAATATAATGATTAAATATAAAATTTATATTAATAAGAGTTTAATTAAATATAATTAATATAAATAAAAATAAAAATCCATGATTTTTAATATATATATATATAATTTAAGTGGGTTTAAAAATATGTTTTTTTAATTAAATGTTTAAATCTAAAAATATTAGGATATGTGTATTTTGATATATTTTAGTTTTCAAATCTTTAAGAGGAGGGGTCTTTGTCTCACATAACAAAATCATACATCAATTTTATCTATATATATATATGAACAATTTTAATATTTTATAAAAATATAAAAACATAATATATTTTTTTGAAAATTAATGTGAGACTAGTAGAAACTGTTCTTTGTGACTTTAAATTTTTTTATAAAGCTGATCCAATTTAAAATTTATATTAAAAAATCTAATATAATTAGTCTAAATAAAACCATATATATATAAAAATATAAATTACAATTCACATAAATAAATATTAATTAAAAGTTAATTGTATTTTAACAAACTAAAATTAATAAAAATAAATCTTAATTAATGGAAAAAATATTTAAATTATAATTTAAGAAAAGAAACTTATATAAAAAAACTGGAATTGTTTATTAATAAACTATAATAAACTCCAACAAATTGTCCTCAAAACGACCTATTAATGTTGGAATAATGCTTTATTCACGTATATTTTATTGTGAGAACGTCTTTTTCGACATTTAGTTGGTGAACCAATTATAAAATGCGATTTTTCATATAGTATTTGGTTTATGTGGCGCGGCGGTTATCAAGCAAAGGTGCCGCATGCGACCCTTCCATTTCCTCATGGCCAGCTTACATAAAAGTCATGCCAAACTTCTTTGTCACTGATTTAAAAGTTATTGGAAATTTTGTTTTCTTCATTCATGATTTGGTGGCGCGATTCTTTGAAGTCATATCATAAATCCTTATATTTAAGGAATGGAATGGATTCGTATTAATGCATCTCTAAAAGTCTTAACATTGAAAGGAATCTCTTCATAGTTGGAAACTTATACAATTGAATATTTTATTTCTACTTTCATAATAAATTGGATATCACATTTAGAATAAATCTAATTATAAAATATGAAATGCATAACAACAACATTAAGCATATGTTAGTAAAATTATAGTTTTAAATACAATATATATTATTTCTTCTAACTTTGAAATTTTAATGGGCTTAAGAAATATATATATATATAAAAGAAAGAAAGTAAGTATAGATTTGAGTTCAACTAAGAAATTTGTTAAAAATTTCACTAAATTACAACCCGGAAGTTTGAAAAGGATTGGGGTTTAGCATTATGGAACATCTCTTATTCCTGTGATTAATATGATTATAGTATTAATTGTTCACATAGTATAAGTTCTCTCATAATGCCTTCCCCTCCCACTTCGAGCGAGGAATACGCCTACTTATCCGGTTCGATGGAATACGCCTACAGCTGATGGGAAACAACATTTTTCCACTAAGAGGCCAGGAGTAGTCGATTAGATGCCGCCAAGACTCCCCGAAGTTTCAATGCCATATGTCGATCCACCTTACGATAGAGATAGTACCCTTCTTGCCTAATCCTCCTAAAGATGGCATATAGAACCTAACCTGTACTATTTTGAACCTAAGGCTGGGATATTTGGTTGGCTTCACGCCAAAAAAGCATGTAATCCACCCCCATTTTTTTGGTACTTGGTTTCATGGCT
The DNA here is from genome assembly GCA_010110895.2 of Picea sitchensis. Taxonomy (NCBI): domain Eukaryota; kingdom Viridiplantae; phylum Streptophyta; class Pinopsida; order Pinales; family Pinaceae; genus Picea; species Picea sitchensis. The sequence goes on along the minus strand of SNQJ01S0085445.1, from coordinate 21,270 downwards.
ATTGTGATCCTCTAGCTCATTTCTTTAAGTTTTCCCTTCATCTCCTACTCTGGTTCATTATCCTAGGAGCGATCTTTCTAAATCCAGTTTCGTGTCAAGGTTTAAGTGTTGGATTAGACACAAAGTTTCTCTTAGAAGAAGAATTCTCTATTTTTCTTTGGCTTTGATCTTACCAATATGGGCTGAGTTATGAAGTCTAGTCTTTTATTGGCATATTTAATCTCTTTTGTTTGACATTCTAGTTTGGTATTGTTGGTGCAATTATGAAGAGTGGAGAGATAATGGAAATCAGAAAATTCTTGAGGATACACGAAGATTTTACCACTCCAGTAGGACCTCTATATATATAATTACCACTAAGGTACAAGAAAATGAACATCACTATGTTTCTCAACATGCATCATTATTGAAAATGCTAGCAAAACATAATCAAAGGATGGATATCCTAAAGGTTGAGTGCAACATGCTGAAAAATATCGCACTTAATTTGTGCAAGGACTCCCTCTCTACAACTTCAAACAACAAAGTTGAGCTACTCATTTCACTCATATTGAAGATCAAGAAGAAGAAAAGGTGCACTAGATAAAGGACTTAGTGGATATCGAGAAGAAACACACCCCCTTACTTGGATGCTGATCGGGATGGGGAAACTGACCTCCATAATTTTATTAAATAAATATTTTTTTGTCATTAATAGATGAAAATTTTGTGAATAAAGATTTATGAAAGATATATGGAATGTTTTTTTATAACATATAAGAACATAGAGCTATTTTGTATAAATCTATGAACTTCTTAATAAATCACATGTATATTACTATAACATTAGCTAAAACCTTTTGTATTAATAAAATTTATAGTTTCAATTAAAAACAAAGATACAAACACATAAGTATAATATGCCCTAAAATATTACATATACACTTAATGTTATACTTTTAGGGTTCATGGGCTTTAATATTTTATATAAAACATAAAAAAACATGTATTTTTTTGGACAATTAGTATCATACTAATATTGGTTCTTTATAATCTTATAAAATTATATAAAATTGAAGTTACACATTTAAAAAACTCTAATTAATACAAATAAAACCATAATTATATATCACTAATGTTGAAAACTCTTGTTGTATATGTACTATATATACATTATTGATGTACACATTAATTGACTTGGATTAGTGCCTTTTCCGACCATATTTTGTCTTCTTAATATTGTTAGTTTATTATTTTCTTGGCTATATTTTCTTGTTCTCATTTTGCCACATTTTGATAGTGGTAAGCATTATATTGATCTTATAAGCTTGATAGTTTATGACAGCACTATAATTCTTAGTGGCTAATAGTACCATGGTATTTTTTCCATGGTAGATGATGAAGAAGATGAAAGTGGAGAAAATTTGTGTGTTATCTGTCCTCTCTATTTTGATGATTATTTTACCTTTTTGATTATTTTCTTCCTGTCACAACCCGCCCTTGCAAGAATGCTACTGGCTTATGATATTAATAAATTTTGTGGGTGAGAAGTAGAATGGTGTATTTGAAAGAAGGAGAATGTTCCTCAATCGTGAACCCTCGACCTGGGGAGGCAGAAGAAATGCTTTTTCTACCGCTTGGCGATATTAATAAATTTTGTAGCAGGAATGGTGTGTATTTGAAAGAAGGAGAATCGTTCCTCAATCGTAAACCCTCAGACTCTGGGTAATTGAAGCAAAGAATTATCAAAGTGGTATGTCATAACAAAGGCAGCATGATCTGTTTTATTGTTGTTTGAAAATGCATAAAGATGATCTTGTTTGGATCATGCCACCGACCAAAATCTAAAAGCGAATGAGGGTATGGCGAATGAGGGAGGGGCGAAAGAACTGACGTGCTACTGGAGGTTATGTCGTCCAAATCAAGACATCATGAATGGTGTTATGGAATGAGAGCAAATTTACGAGTTTGTGGAAGAGTGTTCGTAGCCCATTTACTATTGAGCAGCTTGATACCGGTGGCAGGAGTTCTAAAATGAATTTGGAGTTCCCGTGCCTGGATTTGACAGAACCCTTCTTTGTCTACATTGTTATAATGTATTGTAGTACTTAGACATTGAAACTGCAAGTGATGTACTCTCATGACCTGTGATCCCTTGTGACATGCAACCTAAAGTGGGCGACCTGATGAAGTGTGAAAAAGTTTGGTGAAGCATGGTACCTCAAGACCAACACTCTCGACTTGGTTCACGTGGAAGTGAGAAAAGGACACAGACTTCTCGAAGCAAGCTTGTACTAAACTCATGGACGCATGAACTATAAATGATGGCGAAAATGGCAGTGTTTTTAGCCAGGGTTTTGGAAACAAATAAAGTAATAAAGGGTACAATGATCTACACAGTCATGAAGAAAATCAGATAGGAATGCTAATCGAGGATATGGGACGCAGTTGAAAGAAAATATGATAGAGTCTTGAACGATGATTGGCTGGAAATGAATGATACACCAAAGAATTTGAGGTAACACTTTAATGTGAGTTTTTATACTTAAAATGATTACCTTATACATAGAAAAGGACAACGCTTTAAAGAAAGTCAAATATTGGAAAGAATGGTTATAAAGTTACATCAAATTCTAATTTTATTAATGTTAAAATAAAGTGAAAGAGCTTAGGAATTAATTTTAATATTTATGAGGTGATATTTTAAAAACCATATTTTCAATACCCCTAGTTTGGGTAAGAAAACAAAAGGAAAATTCAACATAAGGAGTTATAAGAATGTTGAAAAATTGTTTTGAATTGGAGCGGCGAGGCGGGTTTGCTATTTATTTTGGTATCTTTCTCGGTAAAGGTGTTATAAGGAGGTTTTTTTGAAGTTATAAGGAGTCCTCTTTAACCCACCCAAAATTGAATAAGGGAATTCGATCTTTTTGTGTGCATCTAATTCATTGGTTATCCTTTAGTTTTGTACCGCAATCAAAGTATCATGCAAAGAAGACCAGCCGCAAATATACAAGTAACAATCTATTAATTTTAGAATAATTCAAATTTTCTTCACAACTTCGGCATGCACACTGCTATATAATTGAATTTTCGCAGGCACGCTCTGATACAAAATCTCTTCCATATTCTACATAATGGAGAGAATTGAAGAAGAACATTGGCAACATTTTTACACATTAATTAATTCAACTACATAATCTACAATTGTAATGAAAACAAGACTCGAGTGCAATGATTACTGTTTACAAGTAATGCAAGCAAAGTTGATGGTGCCAAATCAAACAAAATTGTTGCTTCGGATGAGTTAAGCTTCGACATCAACATCGCGACGCAACCTTCTTCGGAATGCATACATTGATTTCGATTATATACGATGAACAAAACTATCACCATGGCGGACTTCATTGAAGATGGTCTACATCAATGATGACACTAGTGTATGAAAATGAATTAGATGAATTTCATTTGCCAGGCGTAAGGAAGAAATTAGAACTGTTAGTCGTGGGAATAATTACAATTTAAACATAATAGATATGGTTGATAACCTTTTTATTCCTAATTATAGCAAACCTGTTTTCTTTGTAAGTGGAGGTTTTCTGAATGATGATCAAAAGATAGAGCTTGAGGAACAAGTGCAAGATATTGTTGATAATGATGACTAAGATGTTGATGTTTCTACAGGTATTCCAAATTTGTATGATAAGTTGGATAATGAACCCATCTGGTGCAGACACTTTCACCGGTTTGGCCATGATCAGTTGAAGTGTTTTCATCTTCACCCATGCATTTTTTGTGGGAATACTAATCATCTATTAGTAAGTTGTCAAAAAAACAAGAAAATTCAATGGAAACTTATTCATTTTGAATGGTTAGGAACTTGGCATTGGCGTTTGGAAGAAAACTTATTGGAACACTCTTATCGATGAATTTCTACACATATACAACATTACTTGATTGGAGATATTTCTACAGTTGATGGACATGATTGTTTTTGAGGATGGATGATATAGGGACCGCTTCATATAGTCTTTTGAGTTGAAGATCGAGTCTGTAGACTCCACTCGTACACATTTTGATTATCCTTTATCACTTTCAAGGGGATTATATCTGATGGTCTAGACTTCCCACCTTTCATTTGACAGGGGGGAACTTTGTAAGGATATGCCAGAATTCAAGTTTCAAAGTCTACCTTGATGGTTTATAATTCATTTAGGATAATGAATGAAGTTTTTAAGGATGGTGATGGATTTGATGACTTGCATTGTCAATTTGAGCTTCACAAGAGTTTCACTGGAACCAAGAATTAATAATCAAGCTTCCAGTTTCAAAGCCCTATTAGTGCAACAAAAACAAGTGATTTCATTGAAGAAAGTTTTAATTCAACTCTTGCATTCTAGACTCGTGTCTGTTTAGAATTGAGTTGGAATTTGTGATACTTATTGTTCTTCATTTTGTAAGTATCAAATACTGTTGAAATTTAATTCAGATTGTAAGTGGGTGAATTTTTTTTTAAATCCAACACCATTTATTTTATTTAAAATTTCTATTGTCGAGTTGGATTATTGTCAAAGGGTGGATTTGCAAGAAGCTCTCTTTCAGTTGATAAAATTGGACATATGAAAGATCAATGTTTCGATCTTCATTCATGTAAAAATTGTGGAAATCGTACAGATTATGATCAAGGGAATTTGAACCTCTTGTCCCTGACAGGGAGGAAATCTATAGTTTTCAGTCAAGTTCGAAGTTTAATTTAGATCCTGTGAACAACTGATCAAGTATGCAACCTATTTTATGGTACATGTAGTCTTGTTCTTGAACATATTCTTGTTGACATGGTTTGTGGTAATCCTAAAATCATTCATATTTTTTTTAGCCTTGAGTTATTCATAGTTTGTGGTCATCTTAAAACCACCAATTAAGTAGAAGACATGAAGTTCTGCTTGTTACATTTTCATATTTTTTATCCTTGAGCTCTTCTTAGTTTATGGTCAACTTAAAACCATGGCATTTAGTAGAAGACATCATCTTCTACTAGAAATTCGGTTTATGGTCATCCTGAAACAACCAAAAGAGTTTGTGGTCACCCTTAAACCGCCAATTTAGTAGAAGACATCATCTTTTGATATTTTTTTATAGTTGAGAGACGGTCTTAATCCATCTGAATATTTTCTTAACAGATTACTAGTTGTCAAGAAGTGACAGTTTTTAGGAAAAAACGAACTTATGATTAAGGGGGGATGTTGAMAACTCTCTAATCTSAGCTTGTTATCTTACCCTAATGGTCATACCGTTAGAGGAAAATTGTGGTATATGTACTATATATACATTATTGATGTACATATTAATTGACTTGGTTTAGTGCCTTTTTAGTCCACCTTTTGTCTTCTTGATCTTGTTAATTATAATATTTTCTTGGCTATATTTTCTTACTCTCGTTTTGACACATTTTGACAACAAAACCTTAATTTACATAAATAAATCTGAATCAAATTTTAGTTATATATTAATAAATAAAAATTAAAAAAGATAAATCTTAATTAATGGAAACCATTATTTTAATTATAATTAAAAACAAAACTTTAATTCACACCATCCAATTAATATAATATAAAGTCGATCAAATTGTACTTTAAATAAATAACCTAAACATAATGATGATGATGATGAATATTAACGTCCACTAAGACCTAATTGGTCTATCGAACCTTAAGAGGGTAAATGATTACTTGTGATTATTTAGGATTTTGTTTCTGTGCTAAAAAAACATTGAGAGAAGTTTTCCAAGATCACCATACTTTTGTTGAGTTAAGAGGTTAGGAAGGTTGGTAGTGTCATCAATATTTTGAAAATGAGATCTAATATGGGTATAGGCTAGACAATCTAAGAGAAAGTTCTTTTCATCTTCAACCTTCTTAGTGTCACAAAGGTGACCCACTCTTTCATCCCAAGGCGTTTTAGGAATTGATCAACGTCCAGTTTCACTATGGACCTCCTGAGAATTTGTTCTTATCTTAGCAATGCTTATTTTTTTCTTTACACTTGGAAAAACAAATAGATAATTTTGATCTTCTAGATTAGGGTTGATCACATTTTTATAATACCTTAATTTTCCTTTTTCCTATAACTCTTAATCACACCACATTTTTTCCTTAAATTTTGATTTGACGTTTTTTTTAATAATATATTTATTCTGCAAAGTGGTTTCTTCCATGATTCCCCAATAGTTTAGCCAAGACCAAGTGTCTTTATTCCATCCTCGTTTGAGTAGATGGTGGTTATGACTTGATTTTCAAGCAATTTTGAAGCAATGATTTTACTAACATATATTTTATTATAAGAAAGCCTTCCTTGACATTTAGGTTAGTGAACTAAAATAATTTTTTTTCATAAAATTATATAATCAATGTTTTTACTTTAAGAATGGGTAAGCATTAAAAAGTGGATAAAGATCGAAGATAGTGCCTCTATAATTAGTAAATTGGCTTGATAAAATAAAATAAAATATTTTGTTTTTATGTTAAACTAAATTGTAGATGATATGTATATTAAATTTAATTATGTAATATGAATTGCACAACAATAATATTTTATTAAAATTTTGTAATTTAAAATACAAATTATTCATATAATTTAAGAATCGATAAACAGTCATACATGTTTATAATATCAAATTGTTTTTAAATTATATATTCCATATTTTATTTTATTTGGAATTATATATTGAATGGTCTAAAGTGAGAGTGTGGATAAAAATTGAACGAGAATGCCTCATAATTGAACAAGTGGCTTAATAGAATATATGTTCATCAGATGAAAAACACACGGTACAAAACCTTACCATCTTAATTGAAAAATTTACGGTTCTTCTTAAAGCCTCTCAACAAGTCTTTGTATTAGTTGCATGTGGTCATTGATTTTCCTTATATGTGTAGACTTTGGTTTGTAGTTGGAAATTATAATAAATTCCAATCTTTGTTCAGATTCTCTTTATTTATGAAGACACTCGAAATACTAGCTATATCGGCAGTATATTGGCATTGGAAAACATGAATGTTGTAGATCAGTGTCAAATCAATTTTGAAAGAATTTTGGTAGAGTGTTATATATTTTCTTGATTAGAATTTGTGACCATTATGATTCCTCTATCATTGATATTGATTTCATGGTTCTTTAAGATGGTCGGTAAACATTGTTGTCTATAGTCTAAAGATTTGAGATTGGTTCAAAATCATTAGTCACGTCAAGATTTTTCAAATTTATGTCTTCCCTCACAAACTAGCAATGTTATTGATTTTCCTCTCAACACTTGTAATGCCTCATTTTATTTGACTATTGGGAAAGATTAAATTTTATTAGTTCAGATCTTTTTGTACAAATGACCTTCTTATTTTACTAATATTGTGGTGATGAAACATTAAATTTTATTATCTAATTGAGTTTAGAATGTTTATAGACGAATGGTTACTTGCAAGTTTATATAATGACATGACCGAATTAAAATGTATTGATATGATACATATGATGATATTGATTTCTATGATTCATATAATTGAAATTAAAATGTGGATACATTCAATTGCAGATATTATTGATGGATTTCCTAGTGTGACAGGAAACCATAGGGGTATATTAATGAAAGATTGTATCAACATTGTATTAGACTTTAGATTGAGTCAGGAAATAATAAAAAACATGTGATTAAAGATATATTTGGATTTAGATTATGGAAATTATTACTACTGATTCTAGTGTGTGTAGGCATAGGGAACATGCTTCCAGATCCATCCACATATAGGTACTTTGGTTTTTATGGGAAATTTTACTGAGCACCATTAAAAGAGGATGAGAACTACCCCTATTTCTACCTACTAGCACTCATTCCCATGACTAGAGTTGAAAGTTTAGGGATTTTTTTACTTTGAGGTTGGACATTGTTGTGATGGTAGGCCACAAATACAATTACTCATGAGGACTAACTAAGGGTTGTATAATAAAGCGATAACCTTATTCCTTAGTGACTGTTAGTCTCTCAACAAATGGAAACAAATATTAGTTAACAATGTCTCCCTTGTTGCGTCATTTGTTCACTAAGAAAACTTGGATACTAAAAGGGAATGTGAATCATGCCACCATTGAGAATAAAATAAGGTAATATTTGAATGGAATGAGATACATGGCACCCTTCATATCATTAATGAATTGGTAATTTGATAGGGAAATATAAAGTTAAATATAAAGGTATATAGGAACTTATTTAACATGCATTTGTATTCAATTAGAAAACAATCATATAGTATGCACTACATTTTTTTACTAAGAAAAAATGTACTTTATTATTCAAGATGAAGATCAAAGTGCATTCCAAAGGTTCTTGAAGAACAATCATGAATATTAATCTCTTTAAGAAAAAATAGAAAGGAAGTTTAATATAGATTTATACTGTAATAGACAACAAAATTAGAGCCACAACTCTGAATAACTTAATATACATCAATGTAAATACAACCATAAAAAATGACATAGGTTGTCATTCAATAAAAATAATCATCTTAATTCCTAGCAAAGGATAGTTTCTATCCAAAATAATTTTTATAGTAGGTCCTCTAGGCAACCTTGGAAGATTGTTCCATCTATGTGTGAAAGGAACTAATAATTTCCTGCTAGAAGGTCCATTAATCCTTTTGTTTACAATGAGTCAAAATTCTCATTGAATTGTCTACGTACATGGACATATTTAACCTGTAAGAAAGTAAATGAAATATATCTTATCTATTGTGAAAGTACCTCGAGGTTTATATTGAGAATATGAACATCATTCATCATCCATTTGACAACAAGAGAATATTCTCTCATCACTTGTCCCAAAAGAAAAAAAATCGAGATGACAAATTTGAAGAGGTAGAAAAGAGACAATATCAAATATCCACATTGTAAGTCCCCTCGAGATATTGTAAATTCACACCAACTCATATTTATTGTCTGTAATTCAGATGTGAGCATTTTACAGGACCTAACATATTAATCCCAACACAATATCCAAACCTTGGGGATACCCAAACTCTCAAATGTTATCCACCCATATTTCCACATGGTAATAAAGTATTGGACTACTGTCCTAAATAGAGTGGATATACCCTCTCGCTATAGGGCTTGGAGAATTTCCTCATGAAGTATAATTTCCTCAGTGTATATAATAATAGAATCAACATCAACTCTGATGTTAGCACATTTACCTAACTTCCATGCTATATATATCCCAATGATAATAAAAAAAAGTTAAATAGATTTTCACTGATTAGATACTCCTTGAATACTCTTATGTTCCTCTCTGACCTAGTTAAGGATGGAGCCCGAATATACATATTTTTCTAGAATAATATCCCTCTATATATTATATTTATCATAAAGTTCCAAAGGGATATGAATGCAATTTATTTTCCAAAAAGGTTAATAACTTTTAAGCCCCATCCCCTCATTTATTTTTGGGAAGTGCAGCGAATTTCCAATTTTCCATGTGCAAACATTTGTTTTCCCCACACTCTCTCCAAAGGTAATTGAAGTAAAAATTAAAAATAAATTCCAAAGAGCCATTAGGAATGTAATCCAAAAAATTCCCATAAATAAGTATTGCTTCCAAAACCAATTTTACTAATATTACTATCCAAACTATAGACAACAACCAATTAGTGCACTAGAAAATTGATTATATTTTCTACCTTCCCCACTAACCATTGCCAATATTCCTTCTTGTATTTTTTCGGATTTATTTTGAACCCTAGGTACTTGATGTTGAAATCCATTACTCTAGCCCTAGGTGTTATATTATATAATGATTTACTTTCTGTAGATCAAATTAGTAGCTCATAAAACAACATACACTACTAGAATATTAAACTCAAACAAACATAGTGGAAGAAATAATGGAAACCAAAAATATCAACTATGACACACAAATACATTCTTCCCATAAACTAAGATTATAATTCAAATAAATTCAAATATTACAATGGATTTCATACTTGGAATAATGGCTCACAAAAAAACACAAAAAAACTATGAAAAATACTTGAAAACTTCAGAAATCTCTTGCAATATTGTATGAACTTGTACCTTCATGATTTCACAACTTTCCTTAAGAAAAACCAGGCATACTTGCCTATGTCCATTGATACCCATGTACATGAACTCAAATACTCTATAAGAATCTATATGAAATGACCTTTCTGCTGCGACTTCAATATRTTGAAGCTGACTTGTGACTTACCATGGTGTATTATCCTTGACCTTATATCTAGATGGAATTCCTTCTCTAACCATCTAATATCTTCTTGAATCACAATTCTTGGTGATCCAATCCTCTRAGAAAAAATCCTTCTATGTTCAATATCAATGTATCAAGTGTATCCTCCTTCACCCTAGCCTTTMTTTTATAATATTGAGTTATGACATAGCCCCAATATCCAAAGTAATTGATGGATAATATTACTTCTCACCTCACTTAAGATCAATGGATATTATTTAATTCAGTAATTCTAATTAAATCATTTCCTTAAATAAAACTCAAGTCTCTAATAAAAGAACTTTACTTTAATAATTCCTTTAATTAAAGTAAAGTATCAAGGTATAAGGCTTTGTATGAAATCCATATGTCTAGAAAATTATACCTATATATATATATAGAGAGAGAGAGAGAGAGAGATTTCTATAATATATATTTGTTGTAAGTCTCGTTTTGGATTTTTCAGAGACTGATTTTATTAGATATTTAATACAACCCTGTGTGTTTAAACCTACAACAATGCATATACATATATTTACATCTTGTGTTCACTTCGAGAATTTCATTTAACATTCTTCAATTGGCTAAAATTCCCTAAGTTGTATACCTATACATACATAGTCATATGCCTGGAAGTATTAGAATTAATACAGTAATAATTCCATTTAGCTTAGATCGTTATCCAATGTATTTACATAACTCAACTCCATCAACAGTTAAAACACGTAGTAAATTTCTTAACTTTACTCAACAAATACAATCAAACTGTAAGGGTTGATTCCACAATTCATTTCATTCTACCAGCTATTAATTCAGCGAAATAAATTCAACAAGGAGTTAGTAGAAGTACATATCTGAACAAAGTGTTGGGACAACAAATGGAACAACCAAGTTCCACCCAACCATGGAACATAAGAACCAATATACTTTCTCTGTTCACCCCCTAGCCTGACCATGAATCCATGAGGGAAAACTCCAAAATTCCTCCTTACCTATAGTCCTCCTTCAAATCAAAAATTATCCTTGCCTCACACTCAGAAAAAAAGTGCTCAGAACATCAAGTGATCTTCTTTTCCCCAACATACTAGGAAATGTCCTCCCTCCTCCCATATGTTATATATGAAAAAACATCTTGTGCCTAGGTATTTCGCCCCCTTGGGAATTTTCATAGCTTTACAAATCCCTGATTTTCAAGGGCTGCCAATTGCTAGATTCTTGATTTCCCACTTGTAAAACTCAACCATGAGGTAGTTCCAACATGTTCCCCACTCACAGATTCATGAAAAACTAATTTCAACCTAGATGTTCCATTTGTCTCTCAGCAATAAATATAAAAAAATTTGTTTCTTACAAGTGTCATAGTCAAAGAGTTGGTTGGGAAAATCAAATCTTTTCCCAACAGTCATAATAATAAGTTACAATTAACTAAATTCCAAATTCAGAATTTCCATAAATGGTAATAATTTTCCAAATTTGAATTTGCCAAAAACATAAATAAATTCCTAAGTGTATTCAGATTTAAATAATAATTTACTTTTGGGGATATTACATCCTTTCCCCCTTCATTTCAACACTGTCCTCAGTGTTCGTTCCTTTCTTGAAACAGGTTTGGATAATATTTCTACAAATCTTCCTCCAATTCCCAAGTGACCTCCTTGAGACTAAAGTTCTTCCGTCGCACTTTTACCTGAAAGACAACTCTGTTTCGTAGTGTTATTTCTCTTTTGTTCAGAATGCGCAGGGGTTCCTCTTGGAACTCACCTTTTGGTTCCACCTACACCATGTTCCAATCGATCATGTGAGTAGGATCATGAACATAATTTTTTAACAAAGATACATGAAATACATTATGAATTTTCAAATTTGCAGCAAGTGCAAGTTGGTATGCCACGGGTCCAATTCGAGCTAAGATCTCGAAAGGACCACAAAAATTGGCCGCCAACTTGGAACAGTTTCCTATCTTTAATGAACTTCTTCTTGCTTTGACTTTTAAATACACGTGATCTCCAACCTGAAATTCCAGGTGTCTTCTTTTCAGGTCTGCGTAACTTTTCTTTATGTACTGTGTCTCTTTTAAATTTTGTTGTACTTTTCTTACCATATTCTCCATTTCCTGGAGCATTTTTGGTCCCACCATGATTCTATCAACTGGGTTATCCAAACTAATCGAAGTTGTACACTTTATTTTGTACAATACTTTGAAGGGGCTCATCCTAGCCAATGTCTAGTAACCGTTATTGTATGCAAATTCCACCAAGTGCAAGTAGTCTTCCCACTTAGTTGGTTTCGTCCTTACGTACGTTCGTAGCATATCTTCCACTATTTGGTTTTTTTGTTTTGTTTGCCCATTTGTTTGTGGATGGTAGCTTCTGTTGAAATTCAAGTTAGTATTCAACCCTGTAAACAATTCTTTCCAAAACATAGATGCAAATTTTACGTCTCTTTTCGAAATCACCATTTTAGGAATACCATGCAGTCTAAAAATTTCCTTCATGAATATTTCAGCGATGTTAATATCTTTATAAGTAGATTTTATAGGAATAAAATGTGTAGAATTGCTAAGATTATCAATTACTACCATGATTGAATCATTTTGTTTTTGAGTTCTAGGAAAACCTATGATAAAATCCAGTGATATGGTCTTCCATTTCAATTCTGGTACAGGTAGAGGCTACAACAAGTCGGTTGGATGTTGGTGCTCAACCTTCACCTATTGATAATAATTGCATTTAGAAAAGTATTCCATTGTCTCTCTTTTCATATTAGGCCAATAAAGTAACTTCCTTAGTGTTTTTACCATTTTTTGGTATCCTGGATGACCAGAATATGGTTTCTTCTGTACTTCGTCCAAAATTGTTATCTTTAATTCAGTACAATTTGGTATGTATAACCTATTTTTGAATTTAAGTAGACCATTTACATCCAAACTCAGATCTGTTATGTCTAATGTTTCTGCATTATTTTGTAAATATTCCATTGTTTTATTGTATTTTTCATCATTATTACTTGCATCATTTATCCTTTGCTCAATATCATTTTTTTCCCTACTAATGTTTATCTCAAACAACCCATGAATTCTTCTACTTAAAGAATCTTCCACTTTGTTTTCTTTACCCTTGATTTGTCTTACCTTGAAATCAAATTCTCTCAAAAAGGCCAGTCATCTTGCTTGCCTTGCGTTAAAGTCTAGTTGACTAAACAAGAATTTCACACCACTGTTATCCATTAGTAACATAAAATGTCTACCCATTATATAGTGTCGCCGCATTTTTAATTCATGGATGACGACTTCTAATTCCAAGTCGTGAATGATGTATGTTCATTCGTGTTATTTTAGTTTTCAGGACTCGTAACAAATAACATGCCCTTCTTGCGATAGGACACCTCCCAAACCTTCTTTACTCGCATCCATGCAGATTGTGAAGTCCTTATTCGGGTCTGCTACCTTTAAAATGGGTGCAGTTGTTAACGATTCCTTTAACTTATTAAAATTGTCCTGACATTTATGTGACCAATTAAACTTGGTTCCCTTCTTTTGTAGGGATGTGATAGGGTATGTAATCTTAGAGAATCCCTCTATAAATCTGCAGTAGTACTCGATGATTCCCATGAATGACTAGATGTTCACTATGTCGTTAGGGATAGGCCATTTCATGGTGGCTCTTATCTTCTCTGGGTCGACTACAATATCCTCTTCAAGTATTGCATGTCCTGGGTACTATATTTTCTTTTGATAAAAGTCACATTTGTCGAATTTAGCATACAGTTGTGTTTTATTAAAGTTTGCAATACTATCCTTAGATGTTCCTTGTGTTTTTCATCTGTTTTTGAGTACACTCAAATATTGTCAATAAATACCAAAACAAACTTATCCAAGTACTGACTGAAAATGTCATTCATTAAACACATAAATATTGTTGGTGCGTTAGTGAGACCAAACAGTATAACAACAAATTCATAGTTTCCATATCTCGTCCTGAATGTTTTTTTACTTATGTATTCATCCTTTATTCTAACCTGGTGATAACCAGATCTTAAATCCAACTTAGGAAAACTATTTTCCCCACATACTTGATCAAACAGATCATTGATTCTAGGTAGGGGGTGTTTTTTCTTAACAATCATTTTGTTTAACTATTTGTAATTAATGCATAATATTAGAGTTTTGTCTTTCTTTTTAACAAAAAGGACTAATGCTCCCCATGGCGAGACACTTGGCCTGATGTATTCCTTGTCCAACAGTTCTTGTAGTTGAATCTTTAACTCTGTTAATTCGGGAAAACTCATTCGGTAGGGAACCTTAGATATAGGGGTTGAACTGGGCATCATATTGAAAGAGAATTCTATATCTCTTCTTGGGGGAATTCAGGTATTTCGTCAACAAACACATCTGTAAAATTATGTAAGACAACAAAATCTTATAGGCTAGGTTTATTTTCTTTTTCCAATAGATTTGTCACTTGGATAGCATAAATATGACAACCTTTTCTCATGCACTTCTTAAATTGCATTGCTGAAATATGCCTAACTAAGACTGGTTTTCATATGTCTTGTACTATCCTAACAATGTTGGTTTCGTATTTGTAAGTGACTAATTTTTCATAACAATCCAAAACTTATTTAAGCCTCTCTAACCACTCCATTCCAATAATTATATCATAAGACGCTAATGGTAGAATATTCATATTTATCTTTGTGTTTTGACCACCTAAACTGAACTCACAGTCAAAATTGAAATCAATTACTTTTCTTTTTGTTCCTATTGCTAGTTGTACTAGCCAAGATTTTGCATTTCTTATTTTCTTAATTTGATTTGAATCCACTACAGTAGGATCAACATAGCTCAAAGTAGCTCCTGGATCAATTAAAACAGAAACATGATTATTGTTAAATTTACCTTCAACTTCCACTACAGTGGTCTGGTGGTCATCTTGTCGACCATCCATGACTGCGTTTATCCTATGTACGTTTTTTCCAGTTCTCCCACTGTAGAGGCCTCTTGCAGGTTGTGAACTATGGTCGTTGCTGCAAAAGTTAGATGTGGATGGTTCCTCATTAAATGAGGTTCTCCACATTCCCAACATTTTAAAGGTTCTTTGGGGTTGTCCCCAAACTTCTTGGTTCCCGGATTAATTGGTTTACCTCCTCCTTGAGTGTTCTGGTAATTAAGGTGAAAATATTTCCTTGGAAATCCCTTTACTACATTCCGAAAAGGGGTTGGTTGATATCTCTTCTTCCACTTGTTCATTTTGTCTTTTTTCTTGTCTCTCCAAGCCTTGGGAAATTCGGATCGTTGCTTGTATTGGTTGTAACACATTCGGGCCTTCCTAAAAAATTTACTTAAGGTATTGGGGTTTTTGAATTCAATCTTGTCCTTATAGGACTATGGTAAGTAGCTTAGGAACCGTTGGATTTTTACTTTTTCTTCCCGGATATAAGGAAAAAACCTTAATAATTCTAGGAATTTGTTTATTGGGTCATGCATGGTCATTTGACCGAGTCGTAGCTCATAAAAATCTTTGGTCTTTATTTTGTAGTAAATTTAAGAATAATAGTGTTTCTTAAAGTATTTCTTGAAATCCGACCACTCCATATGTTTTTTCTTTAGGCCCTTGGCCAACTTCAGATCCTGCCACCATGTACCTTCTTTTCCTTTCAAGTTATAGATGGCCATTCTGACCTTCATGTTGTTGGAATAATTGTATATGTGGAAATACTTTTTTATGTCTAGTAACCATGCTTCAACCTCCTCCCATGTCGTGGATTCCCCATCAAAGGTGGCGGTCTAATTTTCTTAAACTCTCCCTCTTGATGGTCCACCTGTTTCCTCTTTCTTCCTATGGTTGTTTTATCTTCTGTTGATGGTGTACCTTCGGAATAGTTGTCCCCTTTTTCTGAGCCTTCAAGACCAAAATTCTTGGAGGCCCTTTTACTGACCTCTTCTTCCTGTTTATTGTCTTTTGGGATCTTCTTTGTTACTATGCTTCACAACAGTACTTCATTTATTTCCTGCTGTTCTTGTTGTTTCTTTTTCAGTTTCTCATTGTCTGCCTTGAAAACTTGAAGTTCCACAATAAGATTTCTCATGGTTTCCAGAACCTGGGTAGCTGAACATCCTTCACTCTTCTGCCTAGGTTCTTCAGGAGGTCCTTGCTCAAGATTCTCCTCGAGTCTAATATTTGCTTCATTATGTGTTGCCATTATCACAACGGAAATAAATTTTTTATGTTTGTAACAATAAATGTTTTGTTATTTTTTCATTAAATAAAAATAATGTGCTAAGAAAATGTTTTTGGCCCTCTTTAAGGTCCAATTGTTGTAACATTTTCTCTAATACCATATGTAATGAACACCAAATTTACCAATTTTAGTTTTTTTTTAATTAGGGGCATTAGATTTGTTCACTCGTCTTCAATACCTTTCAGGAATTCCTTAACTATACTACAAAATAATTCTATTACTTCTTTTATTTTCCACAATTTACACTTACCATTTCCTTGACACAGGTACAAGTTAAAAATACAAGATTGTGTCAATCCTATTCTCCAAGAGAGGGTAAAAGGGTAGCTAAATAACTAAACCATTATATTCACCTTGGTAATTCCATTCTATTCATGCAAAAATACCATACGCATACTATGTGATTACATAAATACATGTGACGACCCATAGGATCAATGTATTGTTCAATCCATAGGTCGTATATGAAATGTCTCTTTTATACATAGTTATATTCATGCACGTTTAAGAATTAATGCTCTGAATGGTTGTGGCTTATCTAGTTGGTACAGTTCGTTTCGTTTCTTATCATTTAATGCTCCCATGATAACCAACTTTGGAACAAGGGCTAGCGAATCTGATAGGTAAGAGTAACCCATAACCAAATGAACAGGAAATACTAAAGTGTAACCCTGAACGGACTGTCATCGCACTCACCATAAATATTGATAAGAAATATGCATAGGTAACTCTGTTGTGACTTAAATAAACCCTTCCTGTGACATTTATGGTGTCATGTAGTGTACTCCTTTGGGCCATCGCTCGACCACCATGCCCATTGTGTCTCGGCCACCTCAGTCTATTCACATGGACTAGGTACAACTCCTAAATATCACCATTAATATGCTCGGCATAGGGTTTTCTAAGGATATTGTTTCATCCTTCTCCATTGGCTCTGTGTATTTGCAAAACATTGCAATGCCAACCCTGATGATGTTAAACTCGATGGCATGGTCAGAATTGAGGATTTGGGATCGATCTAGGCGAGAAGGAAACTAGGAGGCACTCACCAGTAGGATACCAAACTATACGAGGTAAGTAGTTCTCAGTTGTTTTATCTGGACTCTGTGTTTTATAAAAAGTCATCATGCGCACTAGTCACCCTCTAATTCCTATTAGTTCTACTGGTTTTGACTTCCGTGGTCTAATATAGCATTTTAATGGTTAGCAGTATACTTGAAAATGATTAGGGTTTTATCGTGGCTCCACTTTCAATCTCTCTATCATTTTTCTATACCCTTATACTCCGTGACATACCTTTTCTTTGTGAAAAAATACTTAGGAAGTCCCAGACTATAATAATACCGAAGGGAGCGAGAAATTCCACACAGTGTACGAGCTAGTTCATATATATATAATGTTGGGTTTACTCCATCTTTGGTTTCTCGTTCTGTGTCACTAGTGTTTACACAACCCGATATAGATGCAAATTATTTTCCTGAGCTTCTTAGAGATCTCGCTACTAAGGAATAACTCCTTGTCTATTTCATTGTTTGGTTGTGTGCCTCATGGTTTTCTTGAGTTTTTTATATCCTAGATAGGAACTAGGTTTTCTTCTGTGTGAAAATTATTTTCCCTATGTGGTGTAAGTTTACGATTTCGTTCCTTTGAGTTTTAAATTAACAGTTATGAAAATTATATAGATCTCTTGTGCCTCTTTTTAAATCTTCCGAATTCAAGTCTATTGATTCTCAGAATATACCACTAGGTGCTTGTCGTGATTCAATTTCATTTCAGAAGAGCATGCCATAAAATTGTAGGATTATCCACTCTGTGTACAAGGAGTTCCTTTTGCCTGAAATACACTTTTAGCATCTGAACTGTAACTTTCTTATTTGTGGTCTACGCCATCATACGGTGAAGGTTAATATTGTAAGGTAGTTATTCAAACATACCCTCAGTTTTGTCTAAGTTATACTTCCAGTGGGTTTATATAATATTTTCCTCAGGTTCTGTGCATTTAAAAACATTATGCGTAACTTATTTGAGTTCCATTTTATCAGCAATTCGTAAATTTAAAAAAACAGACTTCGGTGTCTCGTATCTCTGACTATAATTTTTGAGCTGGAAAGAAATAATTCCTCTATGGGATACACTCTACCTTATGAAACTTTATAATTATAGAATTCTTGATTTAAATTGTCAAATTTCACTTTGTAAAGAAGGGAACCCTAAGTATTATGAACTATGTTCTTGATTCCATTTTCCTTTATAATAAATCTGGGGTTTTTTGTTACTTATGAGGACAGTATCTCAGAGTCCCATATATGGTCTGAACTAGCAATTATTTAGAGCATAGTTATATTGTTTGTTATTGATTGTTCTGATTAGGCAGTGTTTTAAATGTTGAACAATGTACAATCTACTTTTACATTTGCACGCTCAGTTATTTAGTTTGGTTACACATCTAATGATGGGACCCCTATTTCATTGCAAGGGTACCCATCATCCATTTCAAAGTTCACTCCTCCACTTCGGCATGTTTATAGATCGCTTCAACGACACCGACTGGAAGTGAACCTCTGCCAACATCAAGCTAAGTGCTAATCCTGTGTGGAAAACATTCGTTGTCTTAATTACTTTATCTTCAATATTTAGATATTACTATCTTTTTTTTTGACACTAATTATCCATCTCGGTTTCCCTGCAGGACTTATACATTCACAATCAATGGATCTAGGACAACGCCTTACTCGAGAAATATATTTGAGTTCTTATTTTAATGTTTAGTTTTGAAGGATTCAGATTCGGGTTTTCAGTGGTACTGGGTACCTACCCATAGTACTCTATTTGTAAATTTTTGGATCCAAGCATGTGGCTATACATATCATCTATTATTTTTATTAATAGGATTTACAGATGTTTCTTCAACCCCACGAACATTGTTTCTTAACTAGGCAGTCTCTGTATTATTGATTCTATAACTTTGAAAAACTTTGTTTATGGTTTATGTTGGATTATTGAGAGGGGGGTGAATCAGTAATAACGTAATTATAATCCTTTTTCTTCAAATTTTATATCAATGTAGAATTATGATCCAATAATGAGCAGTAATAAATAAACAATCACACACATGCACAGTACACCAGTGTTTTACATGGAAACACAAATTGGGAGAAAACCAGGGAATGCTTTTTCTTATATGTCTTGAAGAATTACATTCATTGGAAGCACCAACTTCCTTTGTTTTCACCTGCAACTGGAAGGAGGCTCCAACCTCCTATTTTCTCAAGCTACAACCTGAGGGAAGCTCCAACTCCCCAAATTGCTGGCTACAACTAGAAGGAGGCTACAACCCCCAATGTTCTCCGGCTACAACTGGAAGGTGGCTACAACCTCCTGTCCTTACCTCGTCCTGCCACACTGAAGTAGAAGTAGAATGATGGAACCACTGTCACACTATCACTATGAGATATACTGCTATAAACATGTACCAATAAGTCTGAACCATGCATCAACATGTACCTCAACCTGTAATCAACCTGTAATCAACCTGTACCATAAACACGTGCATCAACCATGCACCAACATTTAATCAACCTGCAACATAAACAATTGCATCAACCATGCACCAACCTGTAATCAACCTGTACCATAAACAAGTGCATCAACCATGCACCAACCTGTAATCAACATGTACCATAACCAAGTGCATCCAAC